>JALHBU010000090.1:0-122019 GCA_024340005.1 Tolypocladium tropicale | reverse complement strand
TATAATAAGTTATAAGATATATTTAATAATATATTATTAAATATATTATTTTATATACTATTAAATATACTATATACTATACTATATAATATATTTAATAATCTATTATATAATAAATTATAAAATATATTATTATAGTTATTTAAAATTATTTATATTATTATAAGTTACTTTACGTAGATATATAAGTTTTTAAGTATACGAAAAAAGTAGTAATATATTTTTTATACTACTATAAATATTTAAGAGCTATTTTAGCTACTAAATTAAACCCTTTCTCCTATATACCTCTTTAAACTAGCCTAAGTAACTATTCGAGCTAAAACGTTTAAAGTTCTTTATTATTATACTTTATCGATACCTTAAGGAAGGCGCGATTAATATTATCGAGCTTATTATAGGTAAAATCTCTAAACGCTTCCTTAAGAGCGTCTATAGGTAGGAACTCTACTATAGCGGAGCGAATTAGCTTTAAGAACGGCTAGTCCTTATATTCGTCTACGTTTATAACCTTATACTTCTTTAAGCGCGTATTTATAGGCGATTTACCCTTATTAGCCTTTTCTACCGCCTTATCGGCACGCTTCGTAAGTACTTCTATATATAAGAAGACGTATTAATATATACCTATTTATATACTCGCAAATAAATATATACCTTTATTTAAGGAGTAATATATAGCTTTACTATTATAATAGTAATTAGCGTAGCCCTTAGAAATAGTATCTATAACTATATAGCTCTTAAACACTCTATTTCCCTTCTTATACTAATTATACGCATTCTTACTATTATATATATATCTAAATAGATACTTAATTAATATATCGGCTAGCTATATATATAAATAAATAATATCGTTCTTAATCTCCTCACTATCGATAAGTTTATATCTTATCTCGGTAAGATAAAGTAGCTAGTAAGTATAAGTATTAATAAGAGGATATAGTTAGGCGTATAAGTACTTACGCTAAGGAACTTATTAAGACTCTTAAGAATTTACTTACCTTTACTTAAAGCGTTACTATAAGTATTATTAAACTCGCGTATAGTAATATATATATCCGTAGACTTATCTACGTTAGGGTTAGATAGCGAAGGTAGGTAGGTACTATTAATCTCGTCGGGTAGCTCGCGAAATAGAGCTATCTTAGTTATACGAATTCGAAAGTATACGTAAGTAGGCGAAAAGTAGAGAATTTATAAAACTATAGGGAGCGGTAGCGAATCTCGGCTATTCTATAATAACTATATTAGTACGAAAACGTATATATACGTAATACCTCTTAGATACTCGTATTATAAAGAATCGGGAAAGAAAAACTTACTAATTATAGAGAGATTAGAGGAAGGAAAAGAAAGAGGAAGGAGCGGTCCGTAGGCTACGAATATATAGGTACGTACCCCCTACTTATACGATTACTAGGGCGCTATTTTCTTCTATATGCACACAAGGTATATACGTACTAAAAAAAAGCGTTTTGGCACAAACTAACAATCAGTCGCCCGTACTCACCCTCATGCTTGCTGTGCCTCGCCTGTCGTGGCACACATCGCGGTAGATTCTTCAAAATCCCAGCGCATAAACACTCATCTCTCGCTCCTTCTGGCTATCTAGGATGTCTTCCGGTACAACACCAACCTAGCCGGAGCACTAAGTTGCAGCTCCCGGTGATACGACAAGCATGTTTCCCGCTCGGGCTTAATTTCGTCAGCAGCTTACACCGATTTCAAGCCAGACGAAGCACCGGAGATGCACGAGGCAGAGAGCGATGCAGGGAAGACATAAGGTAAGGAAATTAAGCTCTTACTCATACCACTGAGGCGCAATCACTACGCCTTCGAACCCTCGTCCCCAAAAGCAGGCTGTTTTATGGTTCGGTGGGGACGTGGGCCTGGAAAGCGGCCGGATACGAGGGAGCTCTCCAGACCCCTGCTCAAAGACTGAGACGACAACTGGTCAAGGCATTAACCTCCTACGCGACGGGAAACCTTTTTTGCCATTTGAATCCAATTGCCGCAAGCTCGTGATGCGTTTGCATCGTGGTTCGACGAGGAGCAGTGCACAATTGGCATTTGGTTCGTATCGGTGCGAGTACAGTCCTCTTCAATCACAGAATTGAAGTCGCCCCATGCGTAAATCACCCCATAACGAGTCAACAACCCCCGCTGCCAGACCAATCATGTAAAAAGGGGCGCACGAGATGGGCAGTCGTCACAGGTGATGCCGGCCCGACATGGACGACGTTTCACTGCAGCAGCACAGCCAACGAACAGGCGCCATCGCTAGTCATTGGCCTCCAACAAGGTGCAGTCCAGATGGGTCTTGCTGCGAGACGCGTAATTGTTACCTCCTGAACGCTCTGTCGTCCGATGGCGGAGAATTCCGTCCTCCCCAGTTTGATCTTGCACTGCCGATGCCATGTCTAAAAGCCGGCATGTTTCCATACCCGGCCATTTCGCGTAGAACTGCTCGTACCTAACCTTGTGGTTACTCTGGTGTTTCGAGAACCGTCAAAAACCTCGACTTCAATTTACAAGCCAGCCACTCGAGCTGTCTTGAAGCGTCCTTAAAGCCAGAACCGCTCCTCCAGGAGCGGCAAACAAGACACAACGTGATGGCGCGTTCCACCAAGAACGCGAAATGGCCCTTGGAGCGGCAGCTCTGCTGGCTGAGGAACGCCCAATGTTTCATCTCAGTCGTCAACATCATCACGATCATAGTCTTGATAGGCTACATCTCCGTCACGGATACCATGACTGCTCAGATTGCACTGATCATGTGCTGCATCGGGGTAAGGTCTCCCATATCACAGCGGCTTGCTCCCATCCGGCTGCGTGACGTCCATTTCAAGTCGTTGATCTTCAATGAGCACCACTGACGTGTACAATCTCCAAAGTCGATCACAGCCCTCGTCACGACTCTGCTGGCAAACTGTTGCGGACATTGTTTCTCCGGATACTATAAGCGAGGCTGCCTGTCCCTCTTTATCGTATTCGACTTGTGGTGCATTGGAGTGCAAGCCCCCGGGGTCGCTCTCCTCGCCATTGCCGGGCTACCATCGACCTGCGAGGGATTGGCCACGGTGTACCGTATGTTCCCTATTTCGCTATTCATAATGATACCGGGCGGACGAAGAGAAGAGGCTGCGTCAATTTGCTTAAGCTCGACCTGGAGCCATCTGGCTAACAGTTGAGGCAATAGGTCCGACGACGCCCGATTCCGGATACGATACTACAGCCTTTGGAAACGGCGATAACATCTCGGGAGAGCTCGACAGGCTGTGCGGTATTCCAAAGTCGTTCTTCTGGTTATCCATCCTATTGATGTAAGCTCGCCCCCATACGACTGACAAGAACTTCAGTAGTCACAGAATGCATGAGCATCCCGCCTGACATCGGCCACAGCATCCTTTATTTCTACGCTATCGCCCTTCTTATCCGCCAAATGGTGGAAATGAGCCGCAGGGCCAAGGGGCCAAAGAATCAACAGAAACAACTTGAAGACGACCTGGAGCTGACCGAGATCATTCCGCCGCCTCACGTGGCTCCGACGAACACAACTTTACCTTCGGTGGACACGGTTGTACCCTCCATGAACACGACTGTGCCTTCTGCGGACACAGCTGTACCTTCGGTGGGTACGGCTGTGGCATCGCATGAAGGCTCCTCAGCCGGTTCCGCGCCTGTGCGAACGCCATCGACAACGGAACCACCCCCGTATACATTCGATGCCACAATTGCGCCCCTACCTCGAGTGAAGACTTGAGAGGAATCTGCCATCCATTGTTTTCAAGAGGAAGCGAATATCGCGCCTCGGCATGGAATCCATTGTCTTTGCAAGTCGGGCGACCTGCTTTCACAGCCGGCTGTCAGCACGATGCAACTTCCGAGAAGTGGATATGTGTCTGAATCGATTTTCCAGTCAAGCGGTTACTTCAAGGTTGTCACGCACGAATTTTCATCTATTAACTCGTCGAAATATCTATCATGGCCGAGCCGATCAGACCGATATTCTAGCGAAAGAGAGTTTAGCTTTACGATGTGTCTTCGATCACGATTCATGGTCCCCGGGGTCCGATATGCGATGATTAAGTCTCAGCAACACTTGCCAAACAAACGGGTTGGAACGGGTGTGCAGTCACCTTGTGGTGACGACCTTTTCTATGGCTTTATCTTCTACGTCTACGAATCGTCGCAAACTCCACAACAGTTGCGGAAGATTGGTTAGCACATCGCTTTCTGTCTAGGCATCGCAGCAATTCGCAGCGATATCTGCGACTGGATATCGGCTGTGACTGGTGCCCAGGGCGTTGAGCTCGCCTAGCGAATTGTCAGCGTCCAATACAGCGAGCCCAATTGCGACTATGGGATCGGGCTTGTGCACAGCATCACTACCGAACGAGTCATACGGTGGCACCGTGTCTCCGTCCGGGCCAAATCGGCGATTGAGACCATGGAAGTTGGCCTGAACGTGCCCAAAAGCGTCGACCTATCTGAGCCAAAACTCTCCATGGCAGCACTGTCTACGTGCCGGCTACATGGGGTCAGGTGGCGAAACAATGGCCCTACAAAGGCATATGGAACAAGAAGCGCGAGCTTGTTTCAAGGTCTTGATATGCATGGTTGAACGGCTTGTCAAGGTATTACAAACATTCCAACTCCCCAAGTCGGCCCTTCGTTGTCAGATCCGCCAGCCAAGGTAGACTGTTCACTCAACCAGCTCACATCGTCCGCCTGTGTCTGCACCGCTTCGCTGCCGTCGCGGCAATTCCGCTGTGTCGCCTCGTTTCCCGCCGGCCTCCTCCGGATCACTGCCTCGTCTCCCCCGCGATAAGGTCTCCTCGCTGGGCTGTCGCTTCTGAGGTTCCGGCTTCTAGAGGACGCCAAGGCATCGGTACCGCCCCGCCTCGGTGATGATCTGTCTCTCGACTGTTCATCTTGCGCGGAGTCGCGCTGTCGCTTCTCAAGGCGCCTCTTTCGGGAGGCAAACAAGGACTGCCCGCAGGTGAAGAGGGCGGCGAAAACAACGGACGCCATGGACGAGGACGGGCGAGAGGTGTCCGTGGCCGTACCCGGCAAATACGTATTTTGCAAATTGAATATATATCAAAAATTGAAATTTATACCTTCATTTGGTGAAAATTTTCAGGTGCGCTGGTGATGGAGTTGCGGCTGAACTCAGATGAGGGATGACCTCACTATTCCGTGGTGCTGACCTGACGCCTCCAAAATGCTTAATTGCCCAGCTCGTGCGGCTGAGAGGACCAAGTGGTCCATAGGCTTTTCAAAGGATTTGATTTGTTGCCCAATTGGTATCGTACACCTATACTTCATTGTCTATAGCTAAGACAACAGCAGAATGAGCTATATGGAGCATCAGACCCCTGGTGTTGTTCGTCTATCTGCCTCGATATAAGCAGCGCTCATGCCTTCTTCCTCTGCAACAGGCAGTGGCGGCCCCATTTCCTCCTAAACTTATCAGGAATAATTGCCAGATCGGGGATCCAGAGAGTCCGGGCAAGAATATGAGTATTCGCAGCATCGAGGAACGGCTCGCACTTGACAATGTCCCATCTTGCGGCATCTGCGATGTAGTCCGGCTCGTTCGGAGGCAGCGCGTCCGTCCTTTCGGGATATTGCGTATCTACGAGGAATGAGCACGTCCGAAGCTCGACATACTTGCCCATGTCTTCTTCGTTGCGGTCGTTGAGACCGCTCGTCGGCAGCCAGGTACCGCTCCAGAAGCCGAACCCGGTCCTGGCCTCGGAGAACTCGCCCGGCAAGAGGCCACGAAACTCGGAGCGCACAAACTTGGCGTGCATATCCCTTGGCAGGAAGAATGACGATGGGAAGCGGTACCATTCCTTGCCTAAGCACACGTGGTCGCCTTCGCTGCCCACGGTTTTTTGGCCGTCGATTTCATCCCAGAGGGGTTTGTAGATGCTCAGTGGAGCTTTGTAGCCGGAGTATATGCCGTAAATTCGCGCCAGGCTTACATCCAACGCCAGAATAGCGACGATGCTGACGGCCATGAGCTTCAGGCGCGCGGGCACCTTGCCCATGAGCGTGCCCGCATCCGAGCTTCCAATGGCAGACAGAAGGATGTGTAGTGACATGGAGGCGTTGAGAGCAAGGAATGGATAGACGGGATACATGAATCTCTCCTCCTTATGCGGCTGGGCGGTGAAAATGGCCAGCCACATGTAAAAGGGGGCGACGAACACAACCGTTCGCATCCCGGTCTGGAACCCATGCCCTGATGGTGCGACGAACTTTTGGATAAGGAACAGGGGCAGGGCCAGCAGAGCTAGGATGAACCAAATGTTGAAGTTGAGGGCCAGGTTCTTGAAGTAGAAGGTCCAAGGTTCGGTGCCGTACAGCTCCGGGCCGCCAGTCGACGAGAAGATGTTGTAGCTGATGATGTTCCAAGTGACGACTACGGCCTTCTTGTAGAAGAAGAGGTTGATGAGAAAGTCAAAGAACTGAGGGAAATTAGCAAATTCCAAGCCTCTAGATGCTGTACACGTACCAGAATGAGCAAGCCAGCAATGACACCACGGAAGAGCCGGATGATGGACTCGATGAACGCCTCTCTGTCGCTGAAGAGCGTGAAGACGACTTCCTCGAGGATGAATGGGGCGCAAAGCGCCGCCGCGAACGGCCAGCCTAGAATGCCTGCCATGGCGAACCAGAAGATTCCTTGAGAGGTCTTGAGGCCTCCTCGCCAGTTCATGAACGAGGCGGCGCCAAGCATGCACATGTACATGGCAAAGCTCGAAGGCAGGAATGCCGTGCTGGCGTGGAAGTTTCCAGGGCTGGTAACGGTGGCAATCAGGAAGAACATGCCAACCCTACCGTTGAGCGTGGAGCAGACTACCTGGAACAGGATGGTCTGGCTGAGAGCGCAAACAAAGGCAAGGCCGTAGCGGACAAAGTAGAACTCGGCCACCTTGGCCATCGTGTTAGCAAGTGATTCGAAGCTCTGGGTTGAAACTCAAGCGTACCTTGCTGGACTGCGGTAGCACTCGCCGCACATTGCCAACAATCGAGTGCAGCGCAACATACAGCCAACTGCGGATGGCGTACTCGGGAGAGTACTCCCACGTCTGCAGGCCGTAGCCATGCGAGAGGTAGTGCGCGGGCTCCCAGTAGTTGAACGTCTCATCACAGTCCTGGATGGGTGCGAACAGGGCCGCAACGATGCCGGCGGCCAGGAAGACGTAGAAGGCTGTTATGGGCTCAATTGGATAAGGGCCCTTGCGCCTGTCGCGAAGCTGGCGTTAGCAAGCAAGGGATGAGGACAGAGGTGATGCTGGACCGCACTTCTTCTTCGCATGACTAGCATCTGGATGCTCGTACTGCCGCGTTTCTTCGGCTGGTTTGGGAGCCATGGCGACTCGGGTGCTGGGGGGCTGGAGCTGTGGTGTTGGTGTTGCAACCTGTCGTCATGGCGTTGGGGAGCTCTCAACTTTCCGAGGGGACCCCTGCGCGAGGCCCACCTGCTCGGTGAGCTGCCGGTGAAGGCGCGCTAAGGCCGCCACGGGATCCACCAGGGCGGCCTTCACCTTGTTTTTTCTTCTGGGGACGGAGGACCCTGCGAGACTGGATTTTCTCCGTCGCTGCAATCTTCTGCGGTTCTGCAACCAGCCGCTTCCGACAGATTTCGAAGGAGGGCTTGCCGGCGCCTCTGTTATATCTGCTGTCTTTGGAAATATACGCTCTGTGGCGCCTTACATCGAAAGCGATCTCGCGGCCCGACGTCACGTCGCATCGACGTTTTCCAAGCCAAGCGAACACTGATATCGAGTCGATCCTTGCCGACAAGGCGCAGCGATCATGTCAGGCTTCCAGATCCCCGGCCTGGGGCAGGCCAAACCGAACGAAACTCTGCCTCCTCTTCCCCAGTCTGACGTCGCCGTTGCGGCCGCCGCTGTCGCTGAGCCCGACGCCCCGATGACAGACAGTCACCAGCCCGCGGCAGAGCCAGCAGCCGAGCCGACGGCGAGTGAAGAGAAGCAACAAGATGCCCAGCCTGGCGCCCAAGAGCATGCGCCCCAAGATCAAGCAGCAACGGAGGACGCCATGGCCGTTGATCAGCCAGAAAGCCCCCCCTCGCTGACACACGCCCTGGAGGCGGCCCTCGGAGGTCTCGAGGAGCCAACTACGACGCAGCCGCCGCAAGCAGAGCCACAAACGCAAGAAGTGCTACCGCCTGCCGAACTGCAGAACGACCAAGGCCCGAACCCAGAATGGGAGATCGACTCGTCGCCGTACGAGTCGTCCTCGGACTCCAGCAGCTCCGACTCGTCGGACGAGGATTCCGACAACGAGGGCTACGAGCTCCTCGGCGTCGAGGAGACGGCACGGCTGCTGATGGAAGCGGAGGGCGGTTCCGATGACGAGGGCGCCAGAGCCGGAGGGGCGACGGCGAACCAGCTGCGAACCAAGAACGAGATGCCGGACGAAATCATCCCCCGGCCCGACATTACCATCACGCCCGAGATGAAGATCGAAGAGCTAGGCACGGCGGAGCACATTGTGGAGAACATCATGCTCGTCAAGGCCATCACGCCCGGCGAGTACCAGGTTCTCGACACCGGCTCCGTCCTGTGCAACGCCGACCGCGTCGTCATCGGGGCCGTCGCCGAGACCATCGGCAAGGTCCTGCAGCCCATGTACACGGTGCACTTCAACTCGCAGGACGAGATCAAGGAGCTGGGCATCGAAGTCGGCACCAAGATCTTCTACCCCGTCGACCACGCCTCGTATGTCTTCACCGAGCCCCTCAAGAACATGAAGGGCTCCGACGCCAGCAACATCCACGACGAGGAGGTCGGCGACGACGAGATGGAGTTCTCCGACGACGAGAAGGAGGCCGAGTACAAGCGCGCGCTCAAGCAGAAGAAGAAGAACAAGCACGCTGCGCAAGGCGACGGCGCGCGGGCGGCGGGCAAGGCGCCGCATCCCCTGCGGCAGGAAGTGGCCGCTGACGGCGGGCTCGACTACGACGACGACGGGCCCTACAAGCCCCTGGCTCGGCCGCCCGGCTTCGGCACCGGAGCTGCGAGCGGCGAGCCCATCGAGCTGCCGCCGCGGTCGCAGTTCCAGCGCGGCGGACATCGCGGGGACCACAGAGGCAGGGGAGGCAGGGGCGGCAGAGGCCGCGGATCCGGTCGAGGAGGCGGCCGCGGCGGATACTCCCAGAACCCGCGAGACGGCTACTCCCTCCCACCCCAAGGCCACCAGCAGCAGCCTCAGCACCAGCAACACCAAGCTCAGCCCGGCAGCGGCCCGTGGAACAACGCCGCCGTCCCGCCCCCTCCGCCCCAAGGCTCCGTCCCCGCCATGCCCAACTTCGGCTTCCAGTTCCCCGGCTGGCCTCAGCAGCCTCCCCAGGGCCACGGCATGCCCGTGCCCCCGCCGCCGCCGCCGCCCGGCTGGCCCGCGCAGGGCGGCCAGGCCCCGGCTCAGGCTGGCGGCGCCGGTGCGTTCGTCAACCCGGCGCTCATCGCCGCGCTGATGAGCCAGATGCAGGCGCAGAACGGGCAGCAGCCGTGGGGTCAACAGCCGCAGCAGCCTCCGCCGCAATGAGGCGAGGATTGTGAGGTTCTGGGCTACGCGGGTATCTAGTACATAGCATCATGAGAGTTTGCAACTGCAAGGGCATGGCATGAATCTGACGAAACGGTTTCAAAAATTTGGGCGGGGCATAAGTTATAGATTCAACGGCGTCTGTCAGAATAGAGGAAAAGGTAGTGATACCCAATGTCATCCATCCCACATGTCATGCCTGAAATTTGTGCCGTCAACGTCGCAAACACGAAGCTCACTCCTTGTTCCTTAACTCAAGTCATGCTGTGACTACTCGTGCCGCATGCCCATTTCACAGGTATTAAATCGACGCTCTAAAAATCTTGTCCAGCTGCCTGCTACAAATCTCATTGTCCATCATTCCTCTACCGAGTCTGTCTACAGATCGCGCCACTCCTCCGCGGCCTTGTCGTCAAATTCGTTGAAGCCCAGCTCGTACACCAGGCCGAGCGTCATGCGCGCATGCTGGAGCATGTGGTCGAATGAGAGGTACTTGATCAAGTCGTCGGTGCTGTGGATATGCTGGTCCGAGTCCTCAAAGGCGGACTCGATGACAAAGGCGGAGGGGTAGCCGGCCTTGGAGGCGGAGGCGTGGTCGGAGCAGGCGTAGCCGCACTTGGTCTCGACCCAGGGAATGCTGCAGTACTGCGCAGGGTCAGCGGGGCGTGACACAAACAAGGACATGTTCTCTACGAATTTGACTAACCTGCTCAATGACGGTCTTGATGAAAGTGGTCAGGCCAGGGTCGACATAGTCGACAATGACACCGACGCTCTCCGGGCCGCCGGCATCCAGGGTGCCCTGGATGAATCCCGTCATGTCCTGCTGCAGCATCGCCTTGACGTCGCGGTTGTTCTCCTCGTACGACGAGAAGATGGCCTGGCTGCCGAGCAGGCCACCCTCCTCGGCGCTGTACCAGTGGAACTCGATGGTGTTGGCCGCCTTGCCCTCGACAACGTCCTTGGACTTGAGCAGGGTGCGGAACACCTCCATGATGGTGACGGTGCCGCTGCCGTCATCGTCCGCACCGGGGGCGGCCAGAATGGACGGCAGCCACAGGTTGACGGAGTCCTGGTGGGCGCCGATGACGATGGTGCTGTTGGACCGGCCCGGGATGGTGGCGATGACCGAGTTCTGGGCCCAGCTGTGCTTGAAGGCCTCGGCGTGGACGGTGTCCTGAGCACCGGCCTCCTTGATGATGTCTCTGACGTTGGACAGGACCCATTCCGACGACTGGAGGCCGTAATCGGACTTGTAGTATCGCGTGTGGAACGAGGTAAGCTTGGTCAGCCACTTCTTCATCGTCGACTTGTCGAGCTTCTCGGCCAGCTTGCCGACCTCCTTCTGGCGGACGCATTTCTTGGGGAAGGACACGGTGGATCGGGTGCCAAAGTTCTTGGTGCCGAGCTCGCGCGTTTCGGTGATGTCCATGAATCGCTGGCCGCTCTGTGTCGCATGTCGTCAGTATCGGGCACGCCCAAGCCGCGAGCCAAGACTTACACGTCGCAGGTCCCATTTGTCCTCTTCCGTCACCCACTGCGTCTCTCCGGGCGCCGTCTCGATGAGGTATTTCTCGGTGCTGGGCTCGAGAACAACGTTGCTGTTGACGTCGCGCTCGCTAGTCTCGACGAAGCGGGCCGCGACGGCGGGCAGGCAAGCCGCGAGGAGCGAGGCTTGGGAGAACCTCATGGCGACGCAGGACAAGCAAGAAGGTCTATATTGATGCAAATATGATGGTGATGACCAAGTTCAAGGTGCAGTGGTGAGATGGAAGAGCAGAGGGCGAGGAGCATTGATGACGAGGCAACCGGAGGAGCTGCTGATACAAGCTGCCTGTTTCGGCCGTAGCGGGGATGGCGGGAGCTCTCCCCCAGGCCAGCTGACCAACGAAAGGCGGGGATCTGCCTGAGGTTGTCAGCGGCGTCGGCCAGTCCCGCCATTCGCCCGCTGGGACGCGTGCCTGCAGCGGCTTAAAAACTGTCCGCCGCTAATAGCGGATGACAGCGCAGGGGCGGATTCGGCTCATTAAGGCTACCCTACAGCGTCAACTGCTGATGGATTCTTTACTACCATGCCCAGCATACAGGTCCTCTACGACTCTCGATGGGTAAAGGTATGCATAAGGCGCACACTGGAGGGCCTTTGATTCATTTGCCGCGTTGGATCCACCGAACAGGCTCAGCCACGCGGTCTATGGTCTCTGTTGTCCTTGCACGGCTTTGCTTTGCTGGGTAGTCCAGTTACACCGCACAGCATAGAGAATAGAGTTGGAAATACAGTTTTCGAAGTACCATGGGCAGAATACAAAGTGCCATTTACTACCTTACCTACCGAGATACATACCTAGGTACTTTTCTTCCAGATATTCGATGAGCGAGAATTCAAGCAACTGGTTGCCGAACGGCCGCTTGGGCCGGTAGTTCCAAGCACGCCTACAGGTACCTAAACTAGTGCATAACAAGTCAACATCAAGATAGAACATGTAAGTGGATTCTTTGCCAAGTAGCTCAGCCAACGCGATCAATAAACAAAATCAGCAAAATTGCAGCGCGATCAGTGCCTAGTCGGGCAATGCCTCAAGAACAGTGCCAGTTCCTGAAGAGGCATCCCCGAGAGATGAAGACGGGACGATGTGCCTACCGGGGGCACTGGTTCACACCCCCCCGGCTCGTTTAAGGTTTCCATCGCAACTACAGATGGAAATGGAGGAGGCCCTGCCATCTCTCGACTATTAGCGCCGAGTCAAAGACGGCACCCACACCCGTCGGTGCGCACTGGGCTAGGACGGGAGTACCTTAACCTTCTGCTAACAGTGCCTCCGTCCCTCCCTGCCCAATACCATGGATGTAGGCCCCTTCAAAGTCGTGCATCACAGTGCCGGCCTTGCTTCGGCACTTTGCAGAAGGACGACCAGGGCGAGGGCGAGGGCAGACTACTATGAGATGGCCAACAGCATTATACTTCCGGTCAAGGCTCCATATTCCCAGTAGTCGGAAACCCCACACCCGCGATCGACAGGGCAGGTGTGCCTGCTTGGTGGTAATGGTGGAAATGGCGCTGCCGGTCAGTCAGCTGGGCAGCCAGCATCAACAAACCGTCTTCCGGCTCCAAACATTAAGCCCCAGCATTCAAGCCAGGTAGCAATAGCAGATCCAGAGTATAGAATCACATCACGACAGCACGCAGAATGGCCATCCAAAGCGAACCGAGGCTTGCCTACAGTCGTCTATTCAACAGCCGAATCCATCTGCACGCTGCCAGTCGTTGGAACGGCGCTGGTATCGTGGAACTGCCCAACGCACCGTAGCACAGCACCCAAAACTCGCAATCGTGGCAAACCTAAACAATGACCTAGTCCATATGTACCTGCATCCAACGCACCCACGCCGCCTCTGCGGACCGCTCTCTTGCGCCCTCGACGGCAGAGCATCGTAGGCTTCAACTCTAAAGCTGACTGCCCACGCACACGGACCTGACACGTTCTCATCGTCGCACTCCCTGGGCGCGGAAGAAGAGCCGTAAACAAGAGGACTATTGTCTCTCAGCATGCTAGCCAGCGCTTGGTCTTCCAAAACACACCGTCTGTTTTGCGTGGCGCAAAGCGGTAGCCAAAGTTAAAGGCTTCGCGTGTGCTTGCCGCAGTCACTCTGTTGCTGATATAAGTCGCACTTGACGCATCGTAGAATATATAAACACGCACCACTTCCATCCATCGACGAGTCTTGTTCACTTCCTCTACATGACGGTGCAGACAATCATCTTCCATTGATCCGTCACCCCTTTTCCCTTTGTTATACCTTTACTCCTCCCCGGCACGACATCAACAATCACATACCGCCAACTCCTGCACTCCCCCTCACCCCCCTCCAAGCCCCAGCAGTTCGTCGTCTTGGATATGGTATACAGCAGAATGTATCGCGTCACAAAGCCTGCTCGCAAGGCCTACAGGCTCACCCGGCTTCGCTCGCAGATCGGCGGCGCGCCCAGGCTCATGAGCGGCCTCAACCACAGGAACCGCGCCTCCGAGTCTCTGCCGCCCGACCCGGAGCGCCTTTCCGCTCCAGCGGTGCTTCGGCGGCTTCCGCGCTTCCACCCGCAGCGACAGCCGAGGATCACGATGGTGGGAAGACTGGCCCACCTCATGTCCACATCGCCGAAGAAGGAAAAGTCCCCCCGTGTTGTCGAGCCCGAGAAAGCGGGCGCGCAGAAGACCCCCGAGAAGCAGACATCGGTCGAGGGGCTCCAATCGGAGCCCCTTCCCCAGACGCCGCCCCCCAAGTTCTTGAATCGCCGGTCAGCTCGTGCTGCCGCCGTCGGCCCGTCTTCTCCAAACGAGTTCCGGACAAAGGGGCCCTTCGACACCCAGCGGTTGAGCTCCGGCTCGGACGAGTCTGAGCCCTCGGAGCCGTCTGGGATGCCCGGCGCCAAGCGTCTCCGATCCCGCGAGGACTTTGAGAGTCTGCGCAGCTCTGCTAAATGGCAGCAAGTCAGCGACTTTGTCGCTGACGAGCCCCCGTCCAGCCCCAGCCCCAGCCCCCGAAGCGATGTTGGACCGGCCACCAGACATCGAGGACTCTGCATGCTCTAAAGTCCTGTCAAGAAAATGGCTGGAGTGTGACTGAGGTGTTGCTGCCCTCGGCCGCAGATGGACAGGACGGCACTCAGTCCCAGCCATCGCCTGCGCAGAGTATCGAAGACAACTTTGTCGCACCGGGCAATGCCCATGTTCTCTCGGACAGTCTTCTTCTGGCTACTGAATACCGCCGGGAGTTCAGCTTCGCGCTCTTCGGCAGCAACCACGATCTTGTCGACTTGCAGGCCGTTACCACCCAAATACCAAACTAGTGGAGGAAATATTTTCTTATTCTTTTGTTTTTTATTTTCTGTTCATTCTTTCGGCCCGGCAAGAGACCTTAAGGGTGAAACCACGCGCCTAAGGCCGTGGGTGCAGCGATCGTGGGACTATTCGAGACTATCGCTGGCCGTATTACAGCAAGTTTGGAAGCTGCGTGATTTTTACCCGGCCTGAAGAGGTGGCTGAGCTCCCTACTTCGGGATATAATATGCATGGGCTGGTGCCGGGAACGAGTGAGCCTTAGGGATGCTGCGGTACATGGGCTTCCGGCGCAATATTTGGTATGAAGGTTGTTGTTGAGCTCAAGCACCTGACTGGCTAGGGAGATGAAAGCTCGGTTTCATCAGTGTGCATGGGCCAGTAGTCAGTTTGGAGGACTTGGCCAACGGTCTGTTCGTTCGTTCAGTGTTAATGTTGCAGTCACAACTCCGGGAAGGGTTTGTATACTTACTAGCATGAATGATGAATCAAGAGCCAACACCAAAATCCCGAGTGTTCAAGACGCTGATGCATTTGCTCAAAGTCCCATGTCGTCGTCACTGGCGTCGTCGTCACGGCCTCCACGGTCCTCCTCTTCCTCGCGACGGGCGACCTCGGCGCTGGCTCCAATCTTGCGAATGCCCTCGACGACGCCGGTGACGAAGCCCCTACTCTCGGCCAGCTCCATGGCGCCGACACCCCGCAAGCTCATGACGCCGTCGACGCCGCTCTCGAGCGAGGTCGTGCTGGCCCGCATCTTGGCCGCCCTGACCTCCTGCAGGTCTCGCAGCAGCGAGCGCACCTCCGAGGCAGAGTGGACGTCGTCAGCAGCGTGAGCGAGGAGCGTCTCTGCGAGCTCGAACCAGTGGTACGGCAGGTGGGCGGACGGCGCTGTGGCTGTACATGAGGGGAGGAAAGGGGGCGACAGGACCGTCTTGTCACCGGGGGAGGATCCAAGCCGTCTCGCGTTGCCGTGGCCGTCGGCTCGAGCCGGCGGCGGTGGCGGAGGCGCCCATCCCTTGGGATCGACGGTCGTCTCGTGGTGTATGATGTCGCGCAGCGAGTCGGGATGCAGCCAAGGCGGGGCCACGATGTTGGCGCGACGCTGCTTCTTCAGAAGGATCGCGAGCCACAGCGGAAGGTTACTTCGATGTGGCGGGCGCAGCGTCGGTGTGGTGCCCTGCAGCCAAGGGGTCAGGTCAGATCCAGAGAGGGGGGAGACGCATGTGACGCGAGGGAGGGGGAGGGGGCGGGAGGGTTCGCGCTCACCGAGAGGAGGTCGATGCTCTCGAGGCGCTGGCGCGGGAGCACGGTGATGAGCTCCATATCGCACAGGAAGGCAACCTCGGAGGGCACGAGGCCTGGGGGCAGAGGCAGCGCCATGGTGGAGCGGGCGATGTGCGGGAGTTTGGGGATGGAAGGGGGGGCGTGGTGTGAAGCTGTCGCGACGGGTGAGATGGGTGCAAAGCGCGGGCCCTCGCTAGATTGCCTCCACTATTATTAGTCTATGGCTGTCGGTGTATGCACTCCTCAGGCACGCCCCCACAGGCGACGGAAAGACGGACCGCCACTCCGCCGGTAGCGCCGTCTCGGGTACCTTGGTGACGTGTGGAGGAGCCAGGGAACCAAGGAGCCACCCTGCATCTGCATTGAAGAGAGAAAAAAAAATACGGATACGCGCCCTAGCACCCGGAACCTCGGTTGCATCGCTGGGGCATTTCCGGGAGCAACCTTGATGGCCACGCCTCGCCGGCGACGGTGCTGGAGACAGCGCGGTGGCGTGACTTTGGTACGCTGGGCGGCCCCAGTCGTCGGGTTCCGCAATGCCCACAACTCACGATGGCGTCAGTGCAACAATGACACGAGGACCACGAACTGGGACGAAGGTAGCCTGGCTGCTACCATGGGCATAGTAGGATTTATTATTAGTTCTAGATCTCGTGTGCGCGCTAGCCTCCCCGATTCTAGAATCCAGCGCGAGCTGCTGCTGCCGGACACATGGCAGCGGCACCACGAGGGACCAGGGGGGTGAGGACGAGGGTGAGGACGAGGGGAGGACGAGGGGGACGAGGGGACGAGGAGATGGCCGGCGCCAGCCACGGCACCCGGCGGATGCCTCTCGACGTGAATCCTCTGGGGCAGGGCACACGTGTATATCCGTCGTTGAGCGGTTGAAACTTGACGCCGCATAGGGAAGGGGTCATTTCGCTCGCCAGACCAATATATCTCACCAGGGGCCGCATTTTCAGGGAGAAGCCAAAATGCTGCTGCCTGTCTCTTCGGCGAGGCCGACGGTGCTGCATCCCGCGATGCCCAGGTTGGCCCCTCACCGCCCATGCTGCGCGCGCTCTGCTGGGCCAGGACGCACCCGACAACCGGCGCTTGAGTGCGACGGCCGACTGGGGTCTCAGGCGGCCAGAGAGCGCGAGAGACGCGGACGTCGCCGGTGGTGCTCCGGTGAGAGGACGGCGGACAGACGGATACGGAACATAGATAGAGAACCGCGAGCTGTGTCGAATCGCGCAACCTCACCGCGCGCGCTTCCGGACCCGGAGGGACGGCCAACTCCAGCAGACGCGGGCCTTGATTGGGCCGTATCCGAAGCACGACGGCTTTCGAATTGCCTAGTTGGGCGTCCGGCCTGGCCCCGGCCGTACTCCAAACCCTGGGCCTGGGTCCAGCCCCCCCGCGTCCTTCTGCTGGTGAGAGGGGAGCCGGTGGAGTCTCTGGGGTCTGCGAGTATGACCACGGACTACGAGGCCGTCTCGCGAGCGTCTGAGGACCTGCCTCGTCGCGTCCGTGGCGGTCCCTTGGGCCCTTGGGTCCTTGGGGAAAGTCCGTGGAGTTGGCCTGGAGCGCCCTGGCTAATAGCTCAGATGCCAGTCCGACCCGGCGGCGTCCAATCAGCGCCGGCCTCGTTGTGCTGACGGTTGCGCCTCGTAGGGCTGACCGGGGCGGCCGTCGTGCAGCAGCAGCGCTCGCGACGGCCATGCATCCCCTCGTGGCCCAATCACGACCCCCCGTCCGCCGACCCGTGGGCGACGCTCCGGTTGTCGCTACTACTCGGATCCAGTGGCGCCGGCATGGGCTGAGGGACATTTCTGGCCTTGCCGTCGTCGGGAAGCAGGCCCGCTGGCGCGCTCCCGCCCCAGCCCACCGCGCTCTCGCCTGCCGCGGTCTGCTGTCCACCTCACCGATCGCCATGCGACTACAAACGGGCCTTTGGACGTGGCTGGCTCAGCCCCGTGGGCGACTGCCGGAGATCCCTGGCTAGCGCGGCCATGGCTGGCCTGTTGTGCCATGGCACGTGTGTGTCTGTGACGACCGTGGACGAAGGTAGCGCTCGACAGATGCAGGCCGTCGTTGCATCGCGTCGACACGACGTGCGGAATAAGACCCCGGAACACCACGGCGTCTGAGATGAGACCCATGCTGGCGCCCTCAACACTTCTTGCTCAAATACCACCGCCTACGGACTGACAGTAAGCCTCGGCCTCTGTGTCCATGGTAGCTCCCATCTCCTCTGTCCCAGCTGTTGTCGAGGCATCGACTACTAGTCTTAACCCCATGGCCGCCACATCTGCATCGTAAGTTCAAGCCACCACCGCACTCGCAACCCACAACACGCCCTCCTCTAACACCGATATCCACAGAAACAAGCCTGGAGAGTCCATGATGACCACCTTTGCCGTGACCAAGCAACGGCGGGCCACCCGAGCCAAGTTTGCCAAGGTACGCACTGGCTGCGTAACGTGTAAGTGACTCCTCCTCCTCCCCTTTCGACTCCTTAAACCGTGAACATGCAGAGCTGACCCGGCCCGCGAACAGGCAAGTGAGTGCCAACGATGTCTGTCCTACGCAAAGCAGCATCCTAACGTTTACAGGCGGCGCCATGTGAAGTGCGACGAGACGAAGCCGGGCTGCAAGAACTGCATGAAATGGGCCGGCTTCTGTGGTGGCTACGAAGTCATCGAAAGCAAGCAGAGCTCGTCCGCCAACTCGCCAGCCGCGGCGGCAAGCCCAAAACAACGCAGCAGCAGCAGCGAGAAGCCCATCAGGCCTCGCTACGTGCGGAGTAAGACGGACAACACAGAGTACGACTCATGCGGCTACCTGTCGCTGTCACTGTCCCCCAGCCCTCGCAGCCGCAGCACGGAGCCCATATGCACAACACCCGTGTGCACAACACCCACACAGTCGAGCTTCGGCGACCACCTCACGGTGCAGCCATTCTTCGAGCGATACCACACAGATGACACCGACTCCCTCTCGAGCGGCTACATCTCCCTCTCCTCTAGTCCCCTGGGCCAAAGCGTCGAGCCAGTCTCCGCCGCGATCCCAGGGCTGTCTCAAGAGCTGCGCATCTTCGACGACGTCTTCTGGAACGAGACGATGCCGCGTCTCATCCGCGACAGCGCCGCCGTGCGCTACGCCAACATTGCCGTCCACACCCTCATCTCCGCCAAAAGCCCGACCCTCATCCACTCGGGCGACATCCACCGCCACTTCCACAACCCCGAGGGCGGCCAGGACCGCTACGGCGCCGCCCTGACCTGCTACGGCCACGCGCTGCGCGAGGCCCGCACGGCGAGCGCCAACCACGGCGACCTGCGCGAGGCCATCCTGTGCTCCATGTTCTTCGTCCTCTTCGAGACCATCAACGGCGACCAGGTCGCTGCTGAGGCGCATCTGCAGAGCGGCCAGCGCATCCTCGACGAGCTGAGCGCGGCCTGGGCGCGGGACCAGTACGGCATGCTGCACGGCGGCGGCGGCGAGCCCGAGAGCCTGCGGAAGCAGCTGCGGTACGTGCTTCAGTTCCTCGCCGTGCAGGCCCGCGACTTTGGCGACATGGACGGGCCGGGGCACGGCGGCCTGCTAGACGACTTTCCTGGATCATGATGGCGCACCTGTTGGCTTTTTTTTCTTTCTTTTTGGTGTTTTTGAAGAACCATTTAGTGTTCGTGTATACTACGAGATAGCCCTATACCACTGTAACTGTAATTTCGATTTTCTGAGATGCCCTGCTGCGAGTATTTTGGCCCCCTGTGTGCTCTTTGCCGGACTGTTTTGTCCGCCGCCGATCTCCTCCGGCCGTGTGGGGCCTCGCTTCGGGGACCATCCTTCGGGTCCGTTCCCCGGAGGCGGGCAAGTCTTGGCCTCGTGTCATCTAACGCCCTCCAGCAACATACGAGCAGAGCCTGGCCGCCGTTCCGCTAGACTTCAGTTTCCATCGCAATCGCCCAGGGTCTGACCTCGAGATAACAAATTGAACCGTTAAACTCCATCCGGTCGGATAGGACAGCAACAGTTGCCTGCCATGGCCCTCCCCAGCGTCTCATCCCCCTCCCTCGTCCTCGCCCACCCCAGCCCCGACGAGCAGCTCCGCACCTGGACGCACAACCATCCCTACTGGGGCCCTTCGTACACCCTGCCGGCGTACCTCGAGCGCGAGCAGCACCTGCTCACGGTGCCGCTCGCCCGTGACGGCGGCATTTCGCAGTGGATCCTCACAGACGGCGCCGCGCCCGAAGCTGAGCGGCCGGTGCTCTCCTCGTGCGAGACCCTGCGCAAACGCGCTCTCGTCCGCAGCAAGGACGGCCAAGTGCGCGATGTCTGGGCTCACGGTGTTGCCAGCGTCTTCACGTACCCGGAGTTCCGGCGCCAGGGGTACGCCAACAAGATGCTCGCGCTGATCGCCGAAAGGCTGGCCAGGGAGGATGCGAGCAAGCCCGGGGAGGCGACCTTTTCCGTGCTCTTCTCTGATATCGGCAAGTCGTACTACGCCGCACTGGGATGGATGCCACATGAGAGTGCGCATCTGTCCTTCCCCGTCAACCTCACCGCAACTCCCGAGAGCCCGTCGTCGGCCGCCAAGCCCATCTTCGATGCTGATCTGCCATCCCTGGCTCAACGCGACGAGCAGCTTCTGCGCCAGAGGATCTCTAGCGCGCCAGCCGAACCGGAAAGGACCCTTGTTGCTATAATTCCTGACCTGGACACCTTGCTATGGCACATTGCCCGTCAGACCTCCATGTCCAACCACCTCTTCTCCAAGGCCCCCACCGTCCACGGAGCCATATATACTTCTCCGGAAGACCCAAATTCCCGCGTTTGGGGTTACTGGACATGCGTTCAGTCTGGCGGCAAAGAGAATCCCGAGAAGAACACGCTCAATTTCCTTCGATTCGTGGTCGAGGATGAAGGCATCGCCGATGAGGAACTTTCCAGGGCGATAGGCAGCATCGTCGGCGTGGCGAGGGCCGAGGCTGCCGAGTGGCTCTGCTCCAGCATTAGCATGTGGAATCCGGTTGAGCGCATCAAGAAGCTCGTCGCCGACATGACGGACTTGGAGGCTCAATACGTCGTCCGCGACAACGACAGCATCCCCAGTCTTCGATGGCTTGGGGAGGGCAACGCGGCGAACCTTGAGTGGGTTGCGAATGAAAAATTCGAGTGGTGTTGAGTGGCGAGCCGAGCATACATCATACGCCACTTGTTCACTCGAGACAACAATAGACATTAGATTCATCATAATCATCATCCCATTCATCTAGCCTTCCCATCTTGCAATCCGACATTTCATGTGCAGCCACAGGCCGTTAATCATGACCCGAATCCAGGCGTTTAAACTCCTATACACTCCCCGCTAAATGGCTCCCCAGCGTTGTGCAGCGCGGCTTAGTAGCTTCGTCCGAACATGACCCACTTCTGAGCCTTGCTCTTGCACTCGGGGTTGAGACAGGCAGTCTCACCAGGGACGAGCTCATCCCCAGCAGGCTGCTCGAAGGGAATGCACAGACTCTTCATGCCCATGGAGGGGAGCTTCTGGTTCTCGGGAACATCGGACACGTCCTCGACGCGCGTGGTCAGCTCCTTCATGCGTTCCTCGCACTTGCCGTCCAGGCAGAATGGGATGAGGACGACATTCTTGTTGTCAAGCGCAGAGAGAACCTCGTCCCACTTGGTAATCTTGAGGCGGTGCTCTCTGAACGAGGCCTCGGCCTTGGTGTACATGTCTTTCTGGATGGTCTCGAGGAGCTCCGAGACCTTGGTGCCGACCTCGGCGATAGGGATGGTGCCCTTCTCTCCCGTATCTCTTCGGGCATAGCTGACAACCTCCTTGGCCGCATCCTTGGGGCCGAACTCAAGTCGCAGGGGAACACCCTTGAGCTCCCAGTCGTTAAACTTCCACGCAGGGGTATAGCCTTCTCTCCAGTCCGCCTCGGCACGAACGCCAGCCTTCTTCAGCGTTGCCCGAATCTCGGCAACCTGATCCTCGTGCTTCTTCCGCTCCTCGGGGGTGGTGCTCTTGTTGATGCCGACGGGAACAATGATGGTCTGGACCTTGGCGACGCGAGGAGGGAGCACAAGGCCCTTGTTGTCACCATGGACCATGACCATGACACCGATGACACGAGTCGACAGACCCCACGAGTTCTGCCAGACGTGAATGTGCGACCCCTTGTTGTTGGGGTCCTCGACGGTGATGTCGAACATCTTGCTGAAGTTCTGACCCAGGCAGTGGGACGTGGCGCCCTGGATGCCTCGGCCGTTGGTTGGGACGTAACCCTCAACGGTGGTGGTGTAGTAACCTCCGGCGAATTTCTCGTTCTCCGTCTTGCGTCCACGGACGACGGGGAGGGCGAGAAGCTGCTCATAGACACCGGCGTAGAGCTCCAGGATCTCCAAGACCTCCTTTCCAGCGAGCTCCTCCGACAGGTGCGCGGTGTGACCCTCTTGCCAGAGGAACTCTCGCGTCCGAAGGAAAGGAGTCGTTTGCTTGGCCTCCCACCGCACGACCGAGTTCCATTGGTTCAGTCGCAGAGGGAGGTCTCGGTGGCTGCGAATCCATTTGGAGTAGTAGGGGTACATGACGGCTTCGGAGGTAGGACGGATCGCGACAGGAACCTCGAGGTCCTTGTCACCGCTGATACGGAAGTTAGCATTGCCTGGATTGAGCTCCGCATCGAAGAAAACCTTGAGCCAACACTTACGCCTTGGTGACCCAAGCCAGCTCGGGGGCAAAGCCGTCGACGTGGTCCTTCTCCTTCTCCAGCGACTTGGACGACAGGAACAGGGGAAAGCTGACTTCGTCGACACCCAGATCCTCAATGTGACCCGTGAACCACTTGCGGATCTCGCCCCAGACGTGCATGGCCAGAGGACGCAGCACGAAGAAGCCCGAAATTTCCTGGTAGTACTCGACCATGTCGGCCTTGAGCACCACCTCCTGGTACCACGCTGAAAAGTTTTCCTCCTTGGAATTGGTGATGCCGATGATGTCGTCCGTCTTCTTGCCGCCGACGACGGGGAGAAGCGCCTTCTTCGCAGCTTTGGCGGCCTTGTCGGCCGCCATCTTGGCCTGCTTCTCGGCCTTCTTCAGGGCGCTCTTGGATTGCTCGGCGGCGCCGTCCATGGTGGCGGATGTGCGGTCTGTCTCGAAAAACGTAACGAGGAAGGGCACGCAGCAGCACGGATTCGCGGATTCTCGCTGTAGATATCGACAATCGAGCGTGCAGGTGACTCACGAGAAGTGCGCAGAGTCAGGCCGTGTGCTGTCGCCCGAGGAGGGTGGTGACTCTTTGTCTTGGGCTCGGTGCGCGGTGCGGCTGCTGCCCCGCCATGCGCCTTCCCTATCTGAAGGAGGGGCATCGGGACACAAAAAGGGCAAAATTTCAGGCCACGCCGGCGCTGTCCAATCAGGGCTTCCAGCACCCGTGGCTGCCAGGGTCTGGGCGCGTGGAACGAGCCGCGACTGCCCCAGCCCAGCGCCAGCGGCCGGCCTCGGAGCTGGAAGAACTCGAGCCTCCGACGAAAAAGTGTCGAGGGGCAGATTGCAGCCAGGCACTGGAGCTACGGGACCAGCTTGCGGCGGCTCCCACGACACCACCAGGCAGACCTCAATCCCGCCACAGTCCACCCCCAAACGTCGCCGACTCGCAGCACCGCACAAGCCGCCTGACGCGCCGGACAGCTGCAACCATGGCGTCCATGTTCGAGCAGCCCCGGAACGGCACCCTCTTCCTCGGCGGCCAGAAGATCTCCGGTTCCGACATCCGCGACCAGAATGGTGAGAGCAGGTCCCCTCCAGCGGCGGACTGGCAGCTTGCTAAACTCTTGCAGTCCTGGCTACCCAGGCGATTGCCAATGTCGTCAAGAGCTCCTTCGGCCCCAGCGGCCTCGACAAGATGATGGTCGATGACATCGGTGTAAGCACCCTCTTTGCGTCACCCCCCTCCCCTTTCGAGCATGCCCCTCATACTCTTGCAGGATGTGACCGTGACCAACGACGGCGCTACGATTCTCAGCCTCCTCGATGTCGAAGACCCGGCAGGCAAGATTCTGGTGGATTTGGCGCAGCAGCAGGACAAGGAGGTCGGAGACGGCACGACGTCGGTCGTGCTGATTGCTGCCGAGCTTCTGCGAAGGGGCAACGAGCTTATGAAGAACCGCATACACCCTACGACCATCATCACCGGTTATCGACTGGCTCTGCGCGAAGCCGTCAAGTACCTCAACGAGAATGTCAGCATCAAGGTCGAGAACCTTGGTCGCGAGTCCCTGCTCAGCATTGCCAAGACGTCCATGTCCAGCAAGATCATCGGCGCCGACTCCGACTTCTTCGGCAACATGGTCGTCGACGCCATGTTGGCCGTCAAGTCGACGAACAACAGGAACGAGACCAAGTATCCTGTCAAGGCCGTGAACATCCTCAAGGCCCACGGCAAGAGTGTTCTGGAATCCGTCCTGGTCAAGGGTTACGCGCTGAATTGCACCGTTGCCTCGCAGGCCATGCCTACTCACATCAAAGACGCCAAGATTGCCATCCTGGACATGAACCTGCAAAAGGAGAGGATGAAGATGGGCGTTCAGATCCTGGTTGACGACCCTCAGCAGCTGGAGCAGATCCGCGCCCGAGAGGCCGGCATGGTCCTGGAGCGGGTTGAAATGATTCTCAAGGCCGGTGCCAACGTCATCCTGACGACCAAGGGCATCGATGACTTGGTGCTGAAGATGTTTGTGGAGCGAGGTGCCATGGGCGTCAGGAGATGCAAGAAGGAGGATCTGCGACGAATTGCCAAGGCCACTGGTGGCACCCTCCTCAGCACCCTGTCCGACCTCAACGGCGACGAGCGTTTCGACCCTTCCTACCTCGGCCACGCCGAGGAAGTCAGCCAGGAGCGCATCTCCGACGACGAGTGCATCCTCATCAAGGGAACCAAGGCTCACTCGTCTGCCTCCGTCATCCTGCGCGGCCCCAACGATTTCTCGTTGGACGAGATGGAGCGCTCTGTCCACGACTCTCTGTGCGCTGTGAAGAGGACGCTAGAGAGCGGCAGCATCGTGCCCGGCGGTGGTGCCGTCGAGACTGCTCTGCACATCTACCTCGAGGAGTTTGCCGGCACCGTCGGCTCCCGGGAGCAGCTTGCCATCGGCGAGTTTGCCCAGTCCCTGCTCGTCGTCCCCAAGACCCTGGCAATCAACGCGGCCAAGGACGGCGCCGAGCTCGTCGCCCAGCTCCGCTCACGGCACGCCCTGTCGCAACGCATCCAAGAAGGCGACGGCAGCGAGGACGAGAAGACTATTGCCCGCAAGAAGGGCTATAAGAACTACGGCCTGGACCTCATGCGTGGCAAGGTGGTGGACGAGCTCAAGCTCGGCGTTCTGGAGCCCAGCATGAGCAAGGTGCGGCAGCTCAAGAGCGCTGTCGAGGCCTGCATTAGCATCATGCGAATCGATACCCTCATCAAGCTGGACCCGGAGCAGAAGGAGGACGACGGTCACGGCCACTAGAGAGGAATGTTCGGAGAAGTGTAACTAGACGTTCTATAGAATTGTTGCACACATGCCCCAAGGTTTTCGAGTCTGGCCGTTGTGATCTCGAATATCTGCTCAAGAGTCTTGCAAACCGGTTTCCGCCCGCGAAAGCCCTTAGGCCGAGCCGCGCAGCAACTCCGTCGATGACAGCATGCTTGGTAGAACGTTGTATTTTTTTATACAATGTGCGTAGCCCACGTCTAAGAACACAGGAGTGGCGTCCGGCAATGGACATGGTTCTTTCCCTTCTCCCTTGTTCGTTTCCTCGTCTCTGCCCCTGATTCTATCCGTCAACCGCTCGAGACAACAACCTCATACTCGTACACCCGAAAAGCAGCACTTAACCGACGACCAGCTTGCCATCCTCGGGGAAGTCGTACTCGGGGATCTCGAGGTTGAGGGGAGCGGGTCCCTTTCTTATCCGGCCGGAAATGTCGTAGTGGGAGCCGTGGCAGGGGCAGAACCAGCCGCCGAAGTCGCCAGCCTCGCCAATGGGGACACAGCCCAGATGCGTGCAGACACCTGTGAGGATGGTCAGTACGAGATAACAGTCACGTGTTGAATCGGTGCCCGGTAGCAGCCGTTTGCAGATTCGGAGAGGGGGCCATACCCAGCATGACCAGCCACTCGGGCTTCTTGACACGGTCGTCATCAGTCTGGGGGTCTCGGAGGGAAGCAACGTTGACCTTGTTGGCCTGGTCGATCTCGTCCTGGGTTCGGTGTCGGATGAAGACGGGCTTTCCTCGCCACTTGATGATGACCTGGGCAACACTGTTAGACTGGATACCACCACAGTAGTCATTGCATCGAAAGACTCACGTTCTTGCCCTCGGGGATGGCGTTCAGGTCAACCTCGACCTTGGCCATGGCCAGAACGTCGGCGGAGGCGGACATGTTGACCAGGAACTCTGTTCACCACGCATCAGCACCCATCCATTGACATCACCTGAGCGTGGCAGGCCGCCGTCAGAGCACCACCCGGCCGGCAACGCAGCCCAATGGCACTCCCCAGCGGCCTCGCACCCGCACACGTACCCTGAACAGTGCTCTTGGCGCCGGCGGCGGTGATGGCGCCCATGGCACCGACCATGAAGTAGGAGAAGAGCTTGTTGGTGCCCTCTCCGTTCTTGGACATGTACTTTCCGAAGTCGGGGATCTTGTTGCCCTTGGACTCGCCGCCCTTGAAGGGGCTCGTGTACGACGATGCGCCGGCGCTGTCCGGGCGCATGGCCGTCGAGCTGAGAGCGCGCACCGCCGGCACGACCGGCTTCGCGGCCGAGCGCAGGCACAGGCGGGATGCGGTCGAGAGAGACGCCATTGTGGAGGGGAGGGGGAGGATGCGTCGGTCGACGGTTGGTGCTGGCGGAGGGTAGCTGGGGTTGAGGTCTTTTCCTCCTTGCGGGTGGTTCAATCGGCTGTGATGATGCTTTGCCGAAAGTTTTGGCCGCTGGAGTGGTGGCCTCAGGCCGCCAACCAGCTCGCAGCTCGGAAATTGGCGGGTTCTCATTGGCTGGCGGGTGGGATGGCGCGCCCTCCCGGACTCTCCCGCGGTACGTACCTTTTGCTGCTGATCGTGCCACTACGATGAGAGCGAAAGCTCCAGCACAACCGGAAGATTCATACATGTTTTCCGGGACTCTCCATGATGTACGCACCAACAATCCCATAATAAAGAAAGAAAGGGCACCAGTAACTTACATACGGATATAGCACGTAAATTGATTCTGTACAGGTCTTCTCAGTGGGCCATGGAATCTACCTATGTTTATGGGTTCTGAAGCGATGTCCACTAATGCAACCGCCTCAGCTCTTCAATTACGTTTCTCATATCCTCCACGCTGGGGCCAAGCCCGTCGCATACGAGCTCTTGCTTCTCCTCATCCAAGTCCAGGAACCTCTCCACCATCTCACCGTCCACAAACCGGTACGGCCCGTCGCCTTCCCGCGTCTGGTTGCGGAAGGCCCGCCACTGGTCAAAGGAAATGTTGCCGGGTGCGTAAATGAACTCTTGCAGCCGCGTCTGGAATGTCATGAGAAGGTCTTGATACTTCGGAGATATGTCCCCAAAGAGATAAAGCGTGCCGTCAATCTGTAAAGGTTCTGGTGAGCGTGGTCTCTAGATAAGTGGGCGGCACTGTTCTGCTACTTACCGAGCCGAGGAATGCCTTTGGCGAGACAATGGCATTCTCGTTGGGTGCGACGTGCAGTCTGCGGATCCGATTGATTTGCTCTCCGATGTTCAGCTCGCTCGTTATCTCCAGCCTCCTCCGGTCTTGTTCTGTTGGCGCCTCCAGATTTCTCCGCAGGACAATAATATTGCCTTGTGCGTCGGCCTCTAGCCATCTCTCATCATCCAAGTGGCAGACCGAAGTTGCCCAGACCGGTTGGTAGTGCCTTGCACGCTCCTCTAGTCTTGCCCGGGCCCCGTCTTGACCAGGGACGAGTTCAACCAAAGAGAGGGACTGCATGAGGTCGATGACGCCGATCATATTGCCGGATATATCCAGATCCACGGGAAAAGACGCTGGTCGATATGCTGCTATCTTATGCAGAGACCCAGACGTTGTGGTCTCTTCATCGTAAGCGTAAACGACGACAGTTTTGGCCAGAGCCGCCACTATATAGTCGCCCATGACCCCCAGGCAACGGCACGCGCCCTTGAGGTTATGGGCAAAGATCTGATAGACTTGCCGATCTTCACTTACACCCAGAACCAAGATGCGCCCCCGGGTGTCCCCATCTTCGGCTGTCTCTTCATCAGTAATGAAGCTCGTACCGACTATGAATCGCTCTGCCTGGGTACCAGTGCTGTCCGGCAGCTCGGCACGGATGACACATTCGACCATCTCAAGACAAGAAGCGGCGTTCAACACAAGTGGTTTCCCGAGCTCCTGGAAAATAATCTCATCAACGAGCTTGAAGCTGCTAGTGATAACTTCCTCGTTATGAATGAGCTCCTTCTTGATACACCCCAGGCCAAAGGCCTTCAGCCCTGGGGAGTATGCGACTCTTCGTACTGTTTCGTATACCGGTAGCGCTTTGACGTGTGTGAGGCGTTCCTTGTCGATATGGCACAGCCGTATATGCTTGTCCGTCGACAAGACGATAGAGTCTGGAAACGCGGCGGAGTCGAAGGACGCTACATACGTCGCGTCATCTGCTGTCGTCGCCGAGTAGATAATCCTACCCTCCGCGCTGTATATGAGACTTGCATGCTCTGTGGTGGCAAAGACGTTGCAGGTTCCGTCTTCTTGTGGCAGTATGTGGAGTCTCGCCGGACTACTTCCTAAAATCACGCTCTTTCGACCAGACACGGTGAATCCCTTCACTGAAACGTTGAAAGTGACCACGTTACCGTCTTCTAAGGCGATGAAAAGCGTCGGGCCGGCAACATGGCGTGGGTGGAGTTGAACGAGCGCAATGTCCCGGGGGACAGAGGCGCTATCTTCAGTCTGCCGCACCGACTCCCCATGTAGGGGGTTCAGCGAGGCGAGGTCCACGACTGAAAATGTTCCAGAAGTCCACCACCCGATCACACCGAGGCCTTGCGGCTCCCTAGCTGCATGTAAGCACGATATTTGGTCGGGCTGCCCGGTAGTCGAGGCCCCGGTGGCATCCCTTGCCGTTGCTGCCAAGTTGTTGAGAAGGTCTAGCGACACAAGTGTAGAGCCGTCGACAGCGAGCAATGCCCATTTCGCATTGGCAGATGCCGCTGTGATGACCTTGCCCTCGGGGGCGCTCCACATGGAGACAGCCACGCCGCTCTCCGGGTCAAGCAGGGCAACTGATTGGGGTGTTATCTGGAGTAGCTGTCCAGACGCAATGTTTGCCGCAAGAAGGGTCTCCTTGTCGAGTGCCATGCCCTGGAAGGAATAAAGCTCCTCTATACCACCATCTGGGTCAAACCTGAGGACCCTCGTTTCGCCAATAAAGGATATCACGAGGGTATCCAACTTCTTCGAACCATATGAGCAAAGAGTGAAAAGTCCCCTTGTGCCCTGGATCTCATCGAGAATACCTTCATCTTCGAGACCCACGCCGCTGCGGATGCTTCGCAAACTTCCATCGCGATACGCACCGCAGCCAGCAACAATTCTTGCTTGTCCCGAAGAGAAGGTGTTTCCCAGCTGGCTGTCACCCTCTCTATTACCCATATCCATAATGGCAAAGTCTAGAATAGGTGCGTTGTTTGACAAAGTTTTGACCAGTAACATCGTTCTGGATGCAATGTCAACCCGGAGCAGCTGAGAATCGCCATGATGAGATGCCACGAAAAGCATGTTCTTGCCCATGTACACCAAGCTCGAGGCACGCGAGGTGAGCGTGGAGCCATCCTGGAACTTCATAGGAGCCACGGACATGCCTGTAACCACAACGCCGGTTGATTCCGTGATAGTTTCGATGGTCAGGAGATCCATGCGACCGTAGTCATCCGCGAGCAAATAGTGCACGCCGTCATACTCGGCCCACGCCACGTATATTTTTGGATCCTGAAGGGCCGAGGAGACTCTTGAATACGTCAAGCTGTCGAAGTAGGTCAGAAGCGTCTCCCCAACGACCAAGATTCCGCCGAGGTGCGCCCTGGCTCCCTCGTTGTTCCGCACGTGATATCTCTTCTCTTCAACAAATGGGACGGGAATCAACATGGAAGCGTAGGGGTCCTGGATGACCTGATCCAGCTCCCGCTCTTTATGTGGATCGAACTTGGACACTTCTGCGCCCTTGTCGTCCTTTGTAAGCCGGTAGACTGCGATGCGAGCCTCTTCGTGGTCGAGTTGTGTCTTATACAGGAAGGCGATTCGCGGGTGGCCGGTTCGGCTGTGAAGAAAGGTGCTGGCCTTCATCCACAGCTCGGTCAGTCGAACCTGGTCAAGGGCTTCCAGTTTGCTCGTGATGCCCTTGCGGGTGGGGAGGCGGAACACGTTTAATACTCCCTCCCAGAGGTGCATGGCCATGAACTTGCCTGTCGGGTCCACAAGGCATCTGTTCTGGCTCTGGGAGTAGCGCATGTATGGCTCGGCAGTGTCCTCTATCGTCATGTCGATGGTGTCCAGCTGGTTCGTCTCGCTGTTCCAGGCGACGTTGAAGTATTGCAAACGATCGGTGGCGATGAAGAGCAGGTCCAAGTCGGAGTCCTTGGGCCGCAGCCTCTGAAGCATCGATATTGAGCCGTAGATGACTTTGGTGTGCAGGCACGTCATGCTGTCGTCGGTGACTCGCCATATTTCCAGCCGGTTCGCCCTCCTGAGAACGCGAGGTCAGCACTGGTCGTCGAGGAACAGCGTGGCAGAAGCACTTACGCGACGACGAGATCCTCGTAGTCTGGGGACAAGAACCTGATGCGCAGAGCATGGCGAATGCTCGACGGCTTGTGGACCGGCGCGACGTACGCCATGGTAACACCGTAGCAGCGAGACACGTGTAACGGCGACGGTGAGTTGCCCTCCGATGAAGCTATCCGAGGCGCTTCATCCTCCCTCGATGCAGGGACCGGAGTGTCGTGCGTCACTGAGTGTCGGAGTTAGGACGGATGGCGGGGCTGGAGCTATGGCCGGGCGAGCTCCCACCCAGCAGTATCGGTGGAGGCGCCTAGTGGCAGCCCAGAAGTCTCAACCAGGCACAGGTGCTATCCGGCGGGAGGCAATGCCCGGGCAGGCCGGGCTTTTAGCGGGGCTCCCTAGCGCCTGTCACCAGGACCTGGGGAGGGAGGGGCTCGTAACAACGCCCCCGACGCTACGGAGTAACGTACAGGTGCACAAGCTTCGGCACCGGATGGCGCTTCAATGCAGGGATTTACTCATCGCTACCAGGATAAAGAACCTAGAACCAGGCGTTCCCTAGAGCGAGGCTGGATATATTCACGATGCCAACCTAAACGTGCTTAGCCACGATGCAAGCGACGTGAGGAAGGCAGTTGTCTGCGTGCTTCGTGACTCTCTCATCATATAAACAGTCGTAGGCAGGGCTGGCCCAAGGGCAGGCAGGATGGAACCAGACACCCGCCCCTGCTTCAACCCAATTCAAAGACGTCGTACGCTTTGATGCCGGCTCAAGGCCACCAGGCTACCACGTCCTCGCCCTGCCCTACGATTCAACACCTTATGATGCTGCAACATGGCTCACTTCCACGAGGTCGAGACAGCTGCCGAGTACGGCCGCCGCTCCAAATGCTTTCGAGACCATCTACAGCCGCCATTTTGCTTCGACGACCATGCCTCGTATATTCATGCCACTGTTTGCGAAACAACTGCAGATGGGCTTGTCGAGCAAGCGGGTCTGAAGTCATGCCCGATTCTTCGGCCAACGGTTGACTTAATTGCCTCTATCGACCAGCGAGAAGACCTCATCGACCACATGTGCAACTGCCCAAGTTCCCCGTTCCGCATACCGCCATTGCTTCCGCGGTGGAGTGCCACCAGAGATCTGCTTCTCCCGCTGGACCAGATAGACGTGGGGTCCGTCCCTGAGCTAGATACCCGAGAGTATCTTACAGAGGTCTCCTCGAAACGAACTTGCCACTTTCCAAGCACCTGGTTACCTCTAAGCCCTATCGAGGCCGAGCAAGATGAGGGTCTGACATTTCCGTCCACATCGCACAGGCTGCATTCCATGTTGGAACGTGAACTAGGCCGGGAAGGCGTTGGGTTGTCGGCAGAAGCAGGACAATTTCAAGGGTACGGGGTTAACGACGCACCCCAATGCTCTTCAGTCCTGCACGCGAGCATTAGACCGGTAAGTGTCGACTGAGGCGGCGTTGCATGACTCTGCTGACAGAGGTAGACAAGGAGAAGCTACATCGAGGTCATAACGCCGCCCCTATCACCCTTATCTGATGCTGCTTCTCCGTTCATTCCCGAGGCTCAAGTGGCATTCATTGACCTCACGTCTGAGCCAGACAGCCCGGGGGTGCAAGATACTCGGACGAATGCGAGACCTGAATGCATCGATTCCGACATCGTTGGCCCATCGTCGGCGCTGAGATCGTCTCCCCCAGTGATCGAAAGAGTCATGGGGACACCGCGTCAAGCGGTCCAAGATGTCGTCTTGGAAGTTCCTATCATGCCGTCAAGCTCCGATCCGGTTGGTGAGAATGATGTGTTAGCCGACATCCAGTTGCCTGCATGTGGCTATACGGAAGACTGGCCAACTGGAGCAAACGGCAACGGCGTTTATATTGAGGAGGCTTTGGAAGGTTTCCTGGTCAGCGGGCAATCAAACTTGACACATATCATAGAGCAAGAGAGGTTGAATCCTCTTGACTCGATATCACGGCTGCCAGTACCCACCTTGAACTTCGACATCCCCAAACCTGACTGGGTGAACAGGAATTGGACCTCTCGGGAGCATCTTTCCTGGCTTCAGACCAGGTTGTCGGCGCCCTGTCATCTCCCCCAGATTCGCCGAGACATTCGACTCGAAAGCTCGCTCAAGTGGACGCCAGTTCCCAGCAACGCGGGCAATTTACGCGTGATGGATGAGCTGAATATTGCTAATGCCAGCGACGAATTCCTCGCAGTAGATCATACATCCCCTCCAGCGGGAAGTTCAAGGTATATTTCAATTCCTCAGCAGCTGGTCATAACAGAACTCAAAGAGGACGAGGAGATTGAAGAGAGCTCTGGTTCGACAAGCGATGACAGTCTGTCCCATGACTTTGGTCACGCTGCCGCCGGCGAGCACATAGCAGGGGAGCAGTGGCAGCCATTGCCTGCGGGAGTTGACGATCTCCAAAGCATCTGTCAGTCCCTCCGCCGCAAAGCCGTGGATGATGGCAACAGGATCTTGCCACAATCCCAAGATGCAAGTGCCACCAGCACGCTCCTAGCGGGCTTCATGGATTTGCGTGCGGTAAAACGGCCTCGAATTTGTTCTCTCGGCGGCTCTGAAGGAGACATTTCTGCCGAGAAACTCGTAAAAGAGCAGCCAACCGAAAACAAAAGTCCCCCTCCGCTTGACCAAGCACCTGGACAAGACTTCGCTGCTGCTATAGCACCTGGAGTTGATATACCGAACAACAGAGGGCCGTGTATCATATCATTGACTCTTCAACGATCACTCATTCGGCTATTGGAAGAGTCGTGGCCACCTGATATGTTGCTGGACCGAGACTACTCTCGGCACGACCGACCGGGCTGGTCCCACGGAACTGCACTGTTGCAAGGAGTCTCCTCGCCGCTGGCATTGGAGGCAGACATCTCGCTTGCCCCAAGCACCGGAGTACTCTTAACCACTCTGTTGAAAGTGAGGCAAAAAGCCCTGCCTGGATCGAAGGCACAGGCGCCTTTGCGCGAAAGGGTCCAGAGAATTAGCCACAAGTACGAAGCGGTCGTCGTTCTCGTTTCAGAGTCCAATGCAGCCGGAGAATTCATGAGTCCCTTGACTGCTTCGGACACAGCGGCATACGCCGACTTTGTTCGCTTCACAACTAGTCTCAGCGGCGTCGTGAATTCTTATCTCGTCCCCGGATCTGAGAAGACGCTGTCAAGGTGGGTTCTGGCTCTGATGTGCCACCACAGCACGCAACTGGCTGCGTTGGCCCCGTTCATGTCAGCCGAAACCTCAACGTGGGAGGTGTTTCTGCGACGAGCCGGCATGAGTGTCGTCGCAGCGCAGATTTTGTCCAAGACGCTACTTGAAGAGTTTGGCAATGCAGGCCTGGCGCACTTTCTCATCATGCCAAAGCATATCAGAGTTTCAAAGTACGGACAGCTCCTTGGGGGACAGAAGGTCTTGCTTCAGTGCTGCGAGTCTCTTGACCAAAGATGGGCCTGATCTGCACAAGACGGAGCATGTGGCGGCAGATTGAAGCCTTGGGCGCCGGACCATGCACGAGGAACTGCCAAGATATGGCATTGTATGCTCTACATCTTTGCCCTGAGACCGGCCACGCCACGACACTCTAAATGCCCATGTATCAATGACCCCACTTTACCAGTAACAAGTGCCTGAATCCGTCTTTGTGTCTGGAAATTCCGATCGTAACCGCTTCCGCGTACTCAGCACACCTCCCACAAAGGACGGGGCAACTTGGTGAGAGGAGGTCCGGTGCGCTGGTGGACCTGCTTAAGGCCTACGTAAACAACACGGCAGGTTGTGTGTGCCAGAGTGACGGACCGAGAGGCGAGGCCGTAATAGTCTGATATGGCGTGAGTGAGCCAACGCCTGATGAAGAAAGTCAGCAGCGCGTTCGCAAGTTCCATGGCCTGTTGCCAACAAGGGGTTGGGGGGTCACACTTGTACGAGGCGCTCTCGCCGTCGCCGAACGAGTCGAAGACCAGGCCCGAGTCGACCGTCTGGTGCTCCACCTCGCGCCGCGCCATCTTATACCGGGCCTCGCGCTTCTCCCGCAGCTCCCTCATGGCGCCGCTGCGGCCGACAAAGACAATCTCCTCGTCGTCCGAGTCCATGTCGTCGGCGGCGCTGTCGTCGGCCTGCTCGGCGCGGCGGCGGTCCTGCTCGTCGGCGAGGAAGCGGCGGACGGGTTCCTCGAGGCCGCGGACCCAGGCGCGCACGGCGGGCACGCGCTTGGCCGTCTCGCGCAGGTCGCGGGGCACCTCGCCGGCGCCGAGGCCCGTCGCGCTGCCGGCCGTGCGCTGCTGCTTCTTGCGCGTCGCCTGCAGCTTGGCGGCCTTCTCCTCTGCGCGCTGGCGGGCGCCGCGGTCCCAGAACTGGGCGAGCTGGTACGGGACGCGGTGGACGGGGTGCGTGGGGTGCACCTCCCAGTCGGCGGGCTGCGGCGGCTGGACGTTGGGAACGCCAACGAGGCGGTCTAACAAGGATGTCCAGTCAGCGACGGGCATTCCACCTGGCAGCGGAAGGGGGGGTTTATCAGGTAGTACCATTCTCCCAGCGCCGGCGTTGCCGGCTGCCCTCGTTGCCCTTGAGGACGGCCTCCCGCCGAGCTTGGCTGTCGCGTCGAGACGGCGGCCGAACAGGCGTCTGGGGCGTCGCCGCCTTGCTAAAGGTGACTGTCCGCGCTGCCTGCTTGGCCGGCGCGGCTGTGTGCTCGTCGAGGGCGATGGCCAGCGGGGTGCCGGTGCCGCGGGCGACGGGGGAGACGCTGAGCGATTGCAGGGCCGAGATGGTCCAGGCGTCGATGTCGATGGCGCCGTTGACGACGGGCGTCGACGGGGCCTGCGAAGGCGCCGTCGTCGTGTTGGCGAGCAGCTCCTCCGGAGGAGGGACGGCGTTGTAGATGGCCATCAGGGGGGGGAGACCGTTGACGTGGCTCGACCGTGGGAGAAGTGTTAGGTGTCGTCGAGATCGAATCCGGCCCAGGCTGGCAGTGATTCAGCGAGATCCGATGGCAGGACGGGGTTTGTCGGGGACGGATTCGACGCGCAGCTCGTCGAGGCGGCGGCGCGGGCGGGCTGATAAGGAATCGAGACGACAATGGGGGATGGATGACCCGGATGACTCCCGGTGATTCGGCGGCGCGAAGGTGATTGTGCGGCGCGGCGGCCAATCAGGGGGCGAGCGCAAGCCATGGGGGATCCCGCCGCGTGCCTAAACCACCCGCAACATGGGATGGAGTCACCCGCTAACGACGCACCTACGGGGGCTTGCAGGGGCAGAACATCAGAACGACTCATCCTCATCCTGTTTCAGCATCGTCGTACGGAGTATACGTACTTTGAGTCAATGACTGACGATGGATACCTAATGAAGCCTGTTCCCCCGTGTCAACCCGGGAGATTCTTGTAGGATAGCGTTTGCGGGTGCAGGATCCCCTGGATCCAAGCTCAAAAGGCGTGTGCGTCCCAAGCCCTCGCCTACGAGTAGCCCATGCTCGCTCGGTAGGTACGCAAGGCTGTATTGCCTGGTGCGCGCAGGTTTGGAGTCCAGCTCCACGTCGTATTCCGAAACGGTCGACGCGAAACACGTTGGTTGGTCCTTTAGGAAAAGGACGGAGCTTGCCATCGGCATACAGGGCTTGGACCGTAATTCGGCTACGCATGTTTGCCCGATCCAGGGAATGACACGAGCAGCTAGAGAACGAGACGCATAGTTCACCTCCTTGAGGAAATTCCTAACATTACTCGCTGCAGTACCTAGTATGGTAGATACTTCAAATCAAGCCGTCTTGTACCCAGTCGCTACTGTTCGGGACACCCATGGTTACACGCAAACACTCGCCCTCTATCCCCGCCCTGTCTCCTTTCTTTCTTCCCTTCTTTCATTCACTCCATCTCTCTTAATCTCTCTCTCTTGCTTCCAACATATATCAGTTATGGTTGGTGGAGTTGTAATTTCGTTTCGGAGTGCCGATACCGCCGGGCCGAAGCAGCGGCTGGTTCTCCCGTGCAATCGCCCGCTCCTCTCGCTCCTCCATGTGGTCCAGGTCCTCTTCCGTCTCGGCGTACCGCTCCGGGTGCCCGGTAAAAGGACCTGGCAGGCCCCGCTCCCAGCCTTCCGAGTAGGTCCGGGGGGCGGACGGTCGGCGGGGAACGCTCAAGTGGTCGACGGGTGAATGAGGCGCGCCAGTGCCGTGCTCAAGGCCATGGCCATCGTGTCGACGCGCGGCAATCTCGTAGTAGACGCCTAGCGCCAGCACGGTGCCTTGCATGGTGGCCGTCAGTAGGTAGATGGCCCAGGTGCTCCACCCAGCCGGACCGAGTCTCGCAAACAGGCTGGCCGCGAAGAGGAAGCCGCCCGGCGTCTGGATGCACATCATCGGGATGCTCAGGCTTCCCACATGCTTCAGATGATACGTCATCCATATCTGCGGCACGTACTGGATCGCCGCGAGGGCAGCGGCCATGATGCCGAGCACGTTGGCCCAAGCGGTGAGGTGGTTGGGCATGGCGATGGCAAACACTCCGGTGAGGGCGATGACGATCAGGCCGTGGACCACACACAGGAGGCCGACCATGGCAGCCGTCTGCCACTTGGGCGACTCACCGCCCAGCTCCTCCTCGGGTACATTGGCTTCTCTGTACCGGAAGAAGATGAGGAACAGCACGAGACTGCAGGTTGGTTAGCAGCAAGCTGCGCAAAAGGATCCCATCAGACGTACATGAGAGCAAAGCACAACCACTGCATGCCAAGCTGGGCTACGCCCAGTAGTCCAGCGGCGCATTCAAACGTCTCCAGCTCCCTGCAGCAGCCGATGGCGGCGCGCGATGGCGGGACAGTGAGAATGTTGGCGAACCCAGCAGTGGCGGACGTGGTGCCGAGAAGAACAAAGTAGGGCGAGATGCCCTCCGACGTCCCTCTAGAGATGATGCGGTAATGCTGTGGCAGATATGAGATCAAGAGTCCGATCAGAATAAAGCTACACCGGTCAGCTCATCGAACAAGGCCACGATTTCGGTTCCGGATGTGAGCGTACATGGAGACGACGAGCTCGACGTACGAGGGCGTCTTGAGCCTCTCGCACTCGGCGTCGGCCAGTTGGATGAGGCTGTCCATGGCGTTGCTTCCGCTCTTGCTGAGCAGCTGCAGGCTCGTGCAAGACGGGAGATGTGTTCACTGCGTGCCCGGCGCGAGGGCAAAGGAAAGGGACGCTATCGTTGGCGCGCAACACAGGGCAGAGCGTGGGCGCGGACGGACCACGGCGGGACGGACAGTCGGCCGGTTCCAGAGGGAGAGCCACGGGCAAAGCAGCGCTAGGAGAGCGTCATGGTGTTTGACAGCGAGGACTCGAGCTGGGCGATGCGGGTCTCGCTTCTGTCTGCCCCTTTCTTGGCGAACGCAGGCGAGCAGGCAGCGAGGGAAGGGGTGGAGAGATTGCAGAGAGAGCGAGCTCGCCGGATGAGGTGCGAGGTGAGGTGAGGCGCCTGTGACCTGCCGTGCTCAGCGCCGCCGGCGCCCGCCCCCAGGTGTCGGGGTGCTGCAGATGACGCGAGATAGCGCAAGCCTAAGCACCAAGTCGACCCGCGCGCAGGCCCCGCGGCGAAGCTACCCCGACCCCTAACTGAGACTAGCAGGGCGCGGATCCCGCCCAGGGCACTCTTGGCGCTAACGCCCGAAGCAGGCCCCCATGACGTCGCGCCGAGGCGAAGCTCGCGCACGCCATTGGCCCGCTGCGTCTCGCCCTGGACCCTGCGCGCATCCTGGTCGACTTCGTCGTCGTCGTCCCGGCCTCAGTCATTAATTACGAGTACGACGACTCGTATGCAGCTTCTCCGGGAATAAGGTGGTGGTGGTGATGGCAGCGGCAACAACCCCCCTGCACATGCTATCAAGAGTCTGAGTCTGAGTATGGGCATGATACCTGGGCCGCAAGCTTGACGAGGTGCTGAGACTAGCGAGAGGAGCTGCGCTTCCAAACACTGGGAATGGAGTCCTCGTCGGACGCAGCGCCTCGCGGCGACGCGCAGCGCGAGGACCAACAGACGAAGTCAACGCCAGAGATGAAGCTCCTTGCTCACCGGCCGGCCCAAGCCGAAGCGTCACTGCGGCCGCGCCCGAGCCCCTTGTTCTACTCGTCTGCGCAGTGGACTGCCGACGGGACGACCATCATCGTGGGGGCCTCGGACAGCTCCGTTTCCTCCTTCGTCCTGCCCGCCGACCTCCTGCAATCTGCCGACGAGGACCGTCGGCTGCAGCCCCGGGCGACGACGAAGCTCCCGGAGCCAACCCAGACCATCGTCCCCGCGCCCTACTTCTCCCTGGCCGAGGCCGCGTCCCAGACGTACCTGGTGGGCTGCCGCGACCATCCGCTGCACCTCTATCACGCCTTTCCCCAGGACGAGGACCCCGCCCCGTTGGCCGCGTACAAGCTCATCAGGCACGAGACGGAGGAGTACATCACCCCCAGCTCCCTCGTCTGGCAGTATCCCGGGACGCACTTCCTCTGCGGCTCGGCGAACCGACTCGACTACTTCGACGTCTCCCGGCATGGCTCTGACGGCCCCGTCCTCACGGTGCCGACCATCCCCTCGCGGCGCCACATCTCCAAGGGCAGCGGGGTGGGCATGAAGGGAACCGTGGCCGCGCTCGCCGCGTCGCCGTACGATGCCGACGGCGGGTCCCTGGTGGCTGCGGGCACCTGGACGCGCTGGATGGGGCTATACGACCTCCAGCGCACAGACAAGGTGGTCGCCAACTGGAGTATATCCCACGCCGGCGACGCAGAGTTCGGTGCCAACCTCGACGGCCAAGGCATTGTCCAGGTCACATGGAGCCCGTGTGGGCGCTACCTCGTCGTCAACGAGCGGCACTCGGGCAGCCTGCTCGTATACGACATCCGCGGCTCGGGGCAGCTCCTCAGCGCGCTGAGCGGCCGAAAGTCCACCACGCAGCAGAGGCTCACCTGCGACGTCTTCCAGGGCGGCGACGGCTCTGGCAACACGGGCTTCGAGGTCTGGGCGGGATCCGAGGACGGCTCGGTCCTCGTCTGGGACAACGTCGGCTTGCAGTACGGGGCGGTGCGTCCCTCGTGGGACTGGAAGGCTCACGACGCTCCCGTCGGGAGCACGGTGCTTCACAGCTGCGGGACAGTCGCCGCCACGTGCTCTGGAGGATGGGAGCATGCTGCAGACCATGTACTCGGCGCCGACGACGCCGAGACGAGCGGAGCGGCTCACGGCGGCAGCAGGACGCTCGACGAGTCGTCCCTGAAGGTCTGGTCCATCGATGTGCAGGGTTGATGAGCAAATGTCTGCCGTCAGATACGATCGTCGTCTCGAATCACAGCCCACACCACCCTTTCGTGTAGAATAAAAAGGGACCATGTCCGTGAATAGAAATCAAAGGTTCCGCATAGAATAGAAGGCCGCACATTGCTGTGGAGGCTAGGGTTGCAATACATTGACCACATGAACAAAAGCCCTCTGCGGCGAACTTCATCTCCACAGGCGTGCTACCCTCTGGCTACACGGCGCAGTCACGTCGGGTCTGCAGCACTGGAGCCGAACTGTCTGCATGTAGGCGCACTCCGCACAGCCACACACGCTGCAACACCGCACGCAGCCTGCAACCAACCCAACTTCTCGGTACCATCCCATCTTCGCCCGCCCCCATTCTTGGGTACCTTGCAGTCGGATCACGTCAAGATCAGCCATCTCCATGAGCCGCTGCTTCGCCATGTTGGCCCTAACGCTTCCGCGCCGGGTTGGCACCGTCCCGGCCCGTCCATCGTGAAGCACTCCGTTCCCGTTTCAGGGGATGCAAGGGGCGGATCTACCCGCTGACTGCTCCAGCTGCTCCATACGTCGCATCCATACGCACAACCAACACGAGCTGGGCCATTGGAAGTGAATGTCTGTCAGTCGTGATTATTTCGTAGTCTTTCAGTTAAGCTACTCTCCTGACCGGTTTTGTCGCTTTGTCTAAGCGCAACGCACAGCCCGCTGTGGCAGTAATCGCCACCACAGCACGCTCCTATCCTGAACTCCTCGTCTAAACCTATGCAACCGCCCTGTAGCGTCCGTCTGATTGGTATGTGATGCCGCCTGGCATCTGAGGGTATTAAACGAAAGAAAAGCATGCAAGCCCTTGCGTAAAAATGCTCCTTCCAATAACGCCGCCTCTGAAAACTCCATCTCCCTTATCCTTTTCCTCTTCCAGCTGTACAAAAGTTGCCATAAGTCAAAGTAAAGAGGGAAAACGCCTATTTCTGCATTGCGTTGATGAGCCGCAACGTGTAATGATCACATCCACATCAGGTTGCGCGCCTGTCTTCGATTCTGCTGCCACAGTATTCCGCCGCCGCTTCTGCGAGGTCCGGGGTACGCTCCCATGTTAGTTGAGTTAGGTCTTGTGCTGTCGTCGTCCTGGATCCCCTGCAGCGCCGAGTTGAATCCCTGGGAGAAGTCGTCAATCTCCCTGGTCAGGGGAACTTGATCAGCATCCACGTCCTGTACAACGCTACCCACGGCAAGGACTCCTTCAGGCGGCGCTCCATCAAAAAGATAGTGCGGCTGTCTGGCGATCTCACTATCCTGGTCATTGCTTTGGGGACTGATGTCGTCGGTATTGGTGTGTGCTTGTGGAAGCTGCTGAGGCAACCCGGCTTCTGACATCTCTTGCGACGATGGCAGAGCCTCAAAGTCATGTCGAGCATCGTCCATAGGGCTAGGAACCTGCGTCAGCGATGTTGTTCCTTGCAATTTCATGCACACCTAGGGGCTTACCGGATGTACCGAGTGTCCTGATTGGGGCCGGGTCCCCGACGAGCGTTGCCCTGCTTCCGTCGCCACAGAAAAATACCCAATGTAATTAATGCAACCAAAAAGGCGATGCCGCCAACCGTCCCTCCCACGATGGCACCCGTATTGGGCGCACTGTTGCCCTTGCTCGGTGCCAGTGCCGCGCTGGTGGAGGATGAGGATGCAGATGGCGAGGCAGGGGCGATACTGCCCGGCCCGGAGTCAGAAGTACTGCTCGTTGAGGTCGTCGAGCTACTTGTTGTGAGGCTCGTCGAAGGCGTAGGCGTAGGCGTCGGCGTCGGCGTCGTGTCCAACGACAGCGTCATGTGGCTGAACTGCAATGGCTGGCGGCCGGGAGCAGAAGTTGCGACGCTGGTGGCCAGATTCGACGCCGAGCCGCAGCCGTACTGGAAGAATCCGCCCTCAAAGGTGTTCTTGTAGCAGACTTTCTGGTCGGCGCAGGTGAAGACGTACGGATCCCTGACCGTCTGCGGGCCGCTGTTTTTGTCGACGCAGGTCGTGAAGATGCCCTCGGTGCACTTGTCGCTGCCATCCGGGCAGCAGCCTATGGCTCCATGGTCGACGTCGACGGCGCAGTGCGATCCCGCCATACAAGTCGCGGGCAGCGCCGGGTCTCCTCCTATGTAGCCGCAGATGGTGTTATACTGGTCGCGGTGGAAAAGCTCGGCCAGCGGCGTGGGTGCCGGCATTGAGGTGGCCAGGGGCCATGGCTCGACGTTGAGCGCGCGTGGCTCTACCGTCCTCGTCTCGCGGGGCAGCACATGGCTATTTGCGACCCGCAGTGTTGAGAGGACGAGGAGGGTCACGGCGGGCGGAAGTCGTATGAAGGAATGGCTGGAGACCATTGTGAAGATGTTTCTCGGACGATGTTCCTCGCCCAGGGACTGTTGATGGGCAAGGTGAGAACGAACGGAGCTGGCGCTGGTATTATTGGAATATCCAAGAATGACGGCCCAACCTTTCGGCACGGCGCATACTCGTCGCGGCGATAAACAAAACCGGTTGCCGCCGTGGATTGCTTGCTTGATGGTTGCAGGAGAAGAGAAGAGAAGAAAAAATATCAGGCGGCAGCTGGGGTGACAACCAGAGGCCCGGACCTTCTGGTGGTAAAAAAGCAAAGGTTACGAGCTGCCGTCCTGTCTAGGAAGCCAACAGCGATCGGCGGCGGCGACTCGGTATTACAAGACTGACCTGCCTGGCCTAGCCGGAGCAAGAGTGGCTCACAACTGCAGGTGGGTGCCAGGTCTCGTTCGTATTTCAATCAGTTGGTGCTGGGCCCGCCGCCCTGCCCCAGCCCTGCGCGGTCTGTATGCAGTGGTGGGTGGCTGGTTCTGGTCCTGGCGATGCTACGAAGTATTACTCGTACGAGCTGCCGGCCTTATCTTGGCCCCTCAGCATTGGGCAGCCTTCGCACTCCCGGCCCCTGCATGGGGGTTTCTGGACTCTGCGAGATGGGTCGCGTTGGCTACCTGCCTCGCCAAATAGTCGCACGAAGTCGGTACGTGGCATCCAGGGCCCTGGTGACAGCTGGTGACAGGGCCGAGCCTTGGGGGGATGCCGCGCAGCGGACGGCACGGCCTCGTGGTTCAGTGAAACCGGCGAGAGACATGTAGCAGCCACGAGGGCGCGAGCCGCTGAGAGACGTCTGGTGTCAGGAGACATCCATCTGCTGGGCCGCGCCCTCGGGGCGGCTGCCACACTGGTAGCGGTAGCGTTGGCGTAGCATTGTCGCTGTCAGCATTCGGGAGCCGGGACAAGCTCACAGGCGCCTCGGGCTGTGCACATGTGCTCGCAGCGGTGGGCAGACTGCGCACTTCGTCTGCCCAATCGAGAGGCATAGATGTCGAGGTGGTTGTGCTGGGGGTGGCGTTGTCTGACCAGCCAGGGGCATAATAGCCAGTTGAGGCCACACTCGCACAGTACAAGCTATTGAAGAACAGCGCACTGTTACAGTGCGCAGCGCAAGCGTCGCGCCACGTTAGCGCGGCTCCCATCACGTTTCTTTTCTTAGAAACGGGTGGCTGTGCCCCATCGTGATCGTGGATCCGATCTCGTCCATACACCCACCACAGCCAGCAATGGACGTGCGATGCTTGCGCGACATTCGTACTGTGGGGCCGGAAGCGTGTGTCCAAAGTCGAACAAGAAGAATACGCAGACGATTGAAGCCATATTCAGATGATGGTTCGTGCTCCTGTGGCTTGTACAGTGCGCAATCAAGGTATCTCTAGCGATCCTTTTCAGCACCAACTCTCTATCCGAGAAGCTTGCCGCGAACAAGTCAAAGTTGACTACGGGCTCAAAGCCAGTCAAGACCGAAAGGTCTCCTCCTGCTAAACCCGCCTGTGGCAAAACCGCTGTAAAGAGGGAAGAAAGTGGTAATGAAATCGTTGATGCCGAAGCTAAGCCCGCGGCAAAGACCAAGGGTAGTCTCAAGAGCAAGGCCACGCCATGGCTCTTTGGAGGTCTTTCTCCCGGGTCAAGTTTGTTGGTTATTTGAAGCTGAGAGGGCGTGGATGTGGGACTGCATAATATGGATCCAGCGTCTGCAAGGTCTAGGGCTCGATTGTTGCTCAGACATCTGTCGGGCAGGGGGGGCTCATCGAGTAGCATGTAAAAGTAAAAACCTAAAGGCCCCGGGGTGCGTCGCTGATATGGAAGACAAAATTGTGAGGCAGACATGTACCAAAGCCTGTCTGACGCCGAATATTCTTTTGGTTCTCATCGCTTCATTAGGTACTAACTAGTTTGCCCTGCTTATGTCGGTGAATAGGTATGATTGTTTGCGTTCTTTGGCGATGGGTACGGACTCAATTACCACGACCACAACGGGATCATGGCAGACACGGACCTTTTTGGGATCTCGGCCATTATATCAAGGATGAAAATCCTTTCGTCAGCGCTACCGAGTTGTGCATCACGCGCACGAAGCAATCAACACAGTAGCACGCAAAGCGTTGGTACTAGCTTTCAACACCCGAAAACTAAGCCTTGAAGTGTCTGGAGTATTTCACGGCTATATACAGTGAGCCCACAGAATGTCGCTCCGATGCTCTAATAAGTTTGATCAGAGAAGACGCAAGAGCTTGAAAGAGGGGTAGATGGCTCAAGATGATTTGTGTCAAGGTCGTAGAAGAGTTGCCAGCCGTGTACATAATACGCCCGTGGCTTGCGTCTCGGTCTCCCCGTCTCTTCTCATAGAGGTTCAGCTCGGTGCAATCCCGTCCAATAATAGCAATCATTCCGGAAGCATTCCGTCTCCGTCATCATGTCGCAATCGCCATCTTTTTCGCACGGAATCTTATCTCCGTTAATGGCCCCGTAGCACCACCCCTTTTCTCTCGGAACGCCGCACGGCTGCCAGCAATATGCAGGGTTACCTGGGCCGAGCCGGAAGCATTTGAAATCCTGAGGAGAAGCCTGGGGCACCATGACCCCCCAGGGTGATGATAGCACTTCAGTGGCCAACATGGCAGCCATAGCGACAATGCGTGTAAGTGACATTGTGGGGTAAGCTATTGTCGCTTTGAGCTGTTATGATTTATATTTGGAGGCGTAGCTGGACTGTATTTTCGGCGATGTAATAATTTGTAGGAGGAGTTGGGCTAGGCAAGCAAGGATTCCGAGCACCATATTTATAAATACGTCCTCTTGAGCTGACGGAACATGAACCGTCATAAGTAGATTGTTGGTTTGGCCAACCCCATATATTATTGTGTATGGCGACTAGCTTTAGAAAGAAGGTTGAGTTTATTTGTACAAGAGCAAGAATCGTCGAGCGAAGATGCGGCCCGGGTTGCCGATAAACTTTATTGAAAGAACGATATTTAAAGCAACCTAGCTTTCTTTCTGAAGCCAACCGCCTTGCCGCGTCTAAGCTCACGAGCCGGCTGCCCAATTGACTGATCGATTAGTACCTTCATTCGCCTTTTGTGTACATATAGAGCAGGTTTCACATCGCTCAGTAGTCATTATGACGGATGATGGAGCGATGGGCGTTATCTAGTACCCGTAAACTTCAGTTTAAAATTTTCCCAGAACCAAATTCCCATTCATTGACCACTGCGCTCGGCCTTTGGTGTGGTTTTTCGTCCTCAAATATAAAGTGACCGATGGTCAGGTTGGTTTTTGTCCGACCACAATCCCCATAGCACAAGATGGCACCCCAAGGTTTGACACACGATCCCAAAAAGCCTCAAGGTGGGCCTGGCTCTGAAATCACTGTCTGACGCCATGGATGATGTAGCTGACGGGGCCATGTGAGCAGCGGGTGAAGACGCTGGGGTCAAGGCTGACGGCGCGGTGCCTTCGAACACCAAAGTGTCGACCCAATATCCGGCAGATGCATCCCTCCAGCGAGAGCGAAATCAGGGGCAACTTCTTTTGGAAGCATGGCTCCAGAATCCCGGTAACCTTTCGCGAGCCCGAGAAATGTTTGAAAACATGAACGACCCCCTGCCCTCGGATCCCGAAATGGAGAAAGAGCTCAAGGAGCTGAAAGGGAATCGCGAAGTCCTCGCCCAAAGCCAACATTAGCCTCCAGAGCTCTATCATTCGCTGGTGGGTGGACAACGCTCGCGGGTCAGTGACGGTCCATGCTCATGACCCTCAGTTACACGTAGCAAGCTAGCAGCCCTGACATCTCGTGTCGAGGCTCCCAACGAGACTTCGGAGCTGCCTTACTGTCATTAATATTTTCATGATTTACAGAACTTTTACTTGGCCCGAATTTCGAGAGCAAGGACTTCAATGGAAGACAGGCTCTGGGTGCCCAAAGACGCACGGCAATGATTGCTCTGTTCCTACGCAGAAGGGAAAGGCATGATGCCTCGACCAGGTCTTGATTCAGTCACTTCATTCTGCAAAAGTGGATGAGCGACAGTGAGGGCCAACTCAGCAAAGTACATAGGAGGGTAATCGATCCCTAAATCAAGTTATGGAACGCTCATAGATAACGAAACGAGCATGAGAACGCAGCTGAAAGTCGAACCATAATGTACTTTTTATGCCTCTTACCTTTTCATCGTTCCATGGATCTGTTACATCAAGTGTGGTATCATCTGTCTGTTCAGCTGTCCGGACAAAGTGCCTGGCTGTCGTAGGATACAAGCTTTGCTATCGTCGCTGTGTATGGAAGGGGCTTCATTCCGAAAGACAGCTCCATAATGCAAGTCTTTCTTTTCAGGCCGTTGCACGAGCAAGTCTTCTGCCCGTTCAGGCAGCCAACCAGCTAGCTTCTCATATGTACCTAAATTCGACTTGCTGGGCAATGCGCTCGCCATGCTTACGGCGTGCGAGAGCCGGGCCACATGTAATAGTCTATCGGCAAGCTTATGTATCGACTCCCGCTTCTGAACGAAGGGCTTTAAAAGGGAGTCTTTGTGTCTCCAAGCGCTTTACTCGTCACTAGGTACTTAAGATGAGAAATCCGCACCGTGCAGCCACAGTTGCGCCACTGATGCCGAGCCATTGGAATTTCCTCTTTTGTTGATCAATCCCGTCTGGACAGTGCACCGGGCCCCCACTGTCTGGTATCAGTGTGCTTGTTACAGTCACAATATCTCAACTAGGTCACGTCTCGAACACGCACCATGTTGGACCGAGTGCGGCAAGCTAATCCGTTTAACTATTACAGTACGACCCTTATCGAGACAGTTGTTGGCCGAAACCATCCGACACCTGGGTGAATAGAGTTTGCATTGTTGCGTGTACAAATGCAAATAGTACAGTACAGTAAGAAACCCGCACTGAGAAGAGACATGATCGAACCAGAAATGCTACGTGCAAGTCACACGAAATGTGCAAGACAAGAGCAGGGGAAGGGGAAGAGCCCTCCATCCATCCATTCATCCATTTGACCATTCAGCGCTGAGGAAGACAAAGACGCTGCTAATTGCCGGCCTCGTATCGAGTGATTCTACGTGCTCGAGTCTGGCTGCAAGAAGCAGCGCGTTCCATCGTTGCTCGCCGACGCCGGCCCCGTCGCCGTCCGCGAGGCTCCCTTGGGGTCGTCGATGGGGAACCTGAAGATACCGCCGCTTTGGTTATCCGACCCGTAGAGTACGCCGTCGCTCGTCGACATGACACCGCCAAAGGCTACTGCCTTGAGTCCCTCGGCTGTGTACACCGTCTCCCACGTGTGCGTCTTCATCGACCAGCGGACCAGCACCGGTGTGCCGTCCGGCGCGACGCCGACTCCGTACAAGTAGCCCGGCTTGGCCGGCGTGTATGCCCAATCAGCCGGTCCGGGCACATCTCCAAGCGTGGAGGTGCCGGTATCGACAACCTGCCCGTATGTCGGGGAGCCTGGGCTGAGGTCGACACGGCCCCAGATCGTCCCGCCTGAGCTGTACCAGTACTGGCCATCCGCATCGAAGTCGCCGATGTTGGCCGACACGGGCAGCTCCACGACGTCCTCTGTCGAGCCGTCGCCCAGGATACGAATTAGCTTTGTTCCTTGAGTGCCGTACATGTAGTCCTCCTTAATGTTGTACCCGAGCGAGTTGATTGGGCCGCCATTGTTGCCGACGGTCGAGCTGATGATTTTACTCTCTCCCGTCTTGAGGTTCACATTGTACAGGGTGTTGCCCTGGATCAGGTACGCGTCCGAAGAGCAGCTCAACGTAGGCTTTGGTGGCTCGGTAGTTGTCGTACTGGAAGTTGAGCTTGGCTTTGAAGTAGTCGTTGCGCTTGATCTCGAGGTGGGCGGCTTGGTTGTCGCGTTGGAGCCCAAGCTTGTTGAAGAAAAGGTTGCCCTCGCGGTAGTCTCGGGCTGCTTCGTGGTTCTCTGACTAAAGGTGGAGTGCTTGACCTTTGTTGTTCGAGAAGTTGTCGATGTAGGGTCGTTTGAATGGAAACAGGTCCAGGTGATGGTCTCGCTGCATAACCTCGGCATCGTGGATTCCACGCAGTCAACATCTCGATCTTCGACTTCCGCCCTCTGAGCAGGACTGGCACACACATAGCCAGTGCATGCGACTGCGAGTAGGACTAGGGAGCGATACAGGAGCATGGCGTCAGCTGTCCAGATCTGATCTTGAGGATGATGGTTTGAGAACGATGGAAGCAAATGAGTTATCCAACAGGCAAGTATCGATGGATTCCCGTGGTTTTATACCCGTTTCCAATTGCACTAGGCACAGTCCCTCATCGTCTCGGGTCTCGCATCAAAGCCTCTCTCGTTTGCGAGATAGCGTCATTTTGGCAAAGTTCCAAGACCGAAGAGTATCAGATGTAGTCGGCAATTGAAACCATGGCTTCAGTGCCTCGGCATCCTTGCTTCGCCATGCAATACGTCAACAACTAGGCAAGCATCTGCGTCATGGGAGGCAAGATGTTGTAACACTGGGAGGGTTTTCGGAAGGTGTAGAGTGAGACCATACGAGATTAGGTGGCCACGCCTCGTGGCTACGATTGTGCAACCAGTTACGTGTGACAGTGCTACTTTCAGCTGAGGTTTCAAGCGGATGTTTGGGATTTATTGATCATTTCGTCAGCATTGTGGCAACCTCGAAGCTGGGAGTCTTCAACGAAGTATTTGTCTTTCGTCTAAGCTGGCCGCTCATATCGCGAAAAGCACCAGATGGACAGGTCTCGCCTCAGCAGGAGCACAGACCAATGTTGTGTCGAATGATAGAGACATGCTGCAGACATTCCCCTCAGCATTTTGTTGCGGATAGTGACTGCATGGTATCACAAGTCAAGCATAATGCTGCAGTCAATGATGCGAAGAGAAACACGTGCTGAACTTGACTCCATGCGAGAATGAAACGAATCATGGAGCCCCTTGATAGCTGCGTGCTCTCCCACGGGCGCGTACCGTCGTCGCGGTGCCAGATGAAGTCGTCGGCAGGTCCGTCTTGTCGTACTCGGCGAAGCTGTTGATCAACGAGCGAATGTAGATCATATAAATGGCCAGGAGGTGACCGGCTCGTGCCGGCGGGAAACGGAGGATAGCCTTGGGCTCGTCAAAATGCGCCTGCGATATGTGGTTCTGCTTGGTGAGCATGACCTTGCCGGCAGCTCTGGCGACAGGCATACCGGGCAGAACGCGCTTGATTGCCAGACATCTGCTGTCGGATGCCGCTGGACTCGGCGTTCCGGGTATATGGTCCCGTCGGCGTTTCAAGCGCGAAAGCATCAGTCTAGCAGAGTTCGAAAGAACTTTTTGAGTTGCAAGTTCTTGCATTGCCTTCAGGTTACCATATTTGTCACACAGCATTTGCTTCGTATATACATAGGAACCAAGAACCTGATCACCACCGTAAACCTCTTCCCGTCTAAGTTTTACAGCAAGTGAAGCCATATACAAAATATAGCGAAAAGTGCAAAACCATAACTAGGATGCTCCATTGACGCCGTAGAGATGTGGACTTCGAGTGCACGAGAGTGATTTAAATTGCGCCCATTCGTTGTCAAGCAGTTGTCGAACTGCGTCTGCACTGCGTCTGCCCCTTGGCTGCTGAGATTGCTAGGTACCTCACACCATTCCCAGCAATTTTGAGTAACTTGAACAGGATTTGATGCGCAGCACTGTTTCATCCAGCCGTCGGGCGCAGTTTGGCTTGGAACGACAACATAGCTTATGTTTTTAGGAATAGGCAAGTCATCCGGGACAGCAGATGAAGAACATGTTGAGTTGACCGTTGCATTAGACCGATCCATGTTAATAGGATAATATAGCGGCAGGTTGGAGGAGTGCGCGAGCGTAAGATATGTTTAAAAGCATAACACAGATCAAGGCGTACGGAGTCAAATCTAAGGTAGGGTTAGTTATACCATGTTGTAGGTCTCATCAGATGTGGACGAGCGGGGCTGGCAAGCATCTTACATGTACAAGTATCATTGGAGACAACATTGAACTATGACGCAGGGCCGGGTATTCGGCATCAAACATGCGCTACTCTTTACCGCTTTCGGCTGCAACCGACGGCACGCTTTAGCCCTTTTGTCTATGGAGCAATTATATTACAACCAGCGCAGGCAGCAACGCCCAAAGAATAACCAAGTCTCGCGGTGCTATGCGATTGATAGGTGACGTCACGACGCGGCAGATACATTGGTTAGCTAGGTGTGAATTCTGCGCATTTACACCAGATGGAGATTAAGGTGAGGTGGCTTTTCCGCTATGGAACCATGTACGACAGGCAACTCTCTCTTATACCTGCGGAGGAATTGTCGACGGTGAGCTATGCCTCTGGAGGCGTGTAGCGCACACTGCGTATACGGTCTCTAATAACTTGCCTGCTGCTTGTGGTCAAATTGGCCGTAGGGTAGTCCATATGGTATCAAGTCACCTGACCAAGACAAGCATTGAACCGCTGAAGAGTTGTACGTACTGCAACGCTCCTTCTCTGTTTAAATAGACCAATCATCAGTGCAATGTTCTTAGGCAATGCGAGACGTCGGCGCTGTTAGCCCTGGTTCTGATAGCGTCGTGGAGGCTATAGCAGACACTGCAAGGCAGATCTCGATTCATTGCCGTAGTTGAGTGAGGCATTAGACAAGTGTGACACAAGATTGCAATACAATGTCTAGTACGGAGTACCGGATGTTCCGTTCTCATTTCTCTGCTGCATTCTGAAATGTACCTAGCTGCGCTGCTCTATGGGCGCGCCAAAACTGGACCTCCATGGGCTCGCTCACGGGGCCTACAGCAGGTACCGGTAGTGCACCCCCTAGTGCCTCCGGAGCGGGCCGCTTGCTGGCGCTAGTTCTTTGTAAAACTTGCCCTCCTATGGAGTAGACACTCCAGAACCTAGGCGCAAAACACGGTGGCGACGAGAAACAATTCATTGAAGCTATAATCTGCAAGCTCACTGAAAGCTCGTCTAAAGATGGGTCATTTGACGAGGTCGCTCAGGTATACTCTCGATGCCTTGAATCGGTGGCGCTGGACATTGAGTATTGAGTGAGCTGCTCACGCTCGTAGTCCAGGGTCATCATGTATGTATGTCAGCAGCAGCGAGAATCGTCCAGAGGCGAACCAGTAGCTGCATGCGCTCTTGGTATGATTCTAGGGAGCTTGCAAAAACCGCGAGCAAAGACACATGGTACCTGTAAATTCCAGATAGGAGCCCCGGCACGTCAGACTAGAAAAGCGATGTGCGATGAGGCCATCGCGTCATTAACTACCTATTGCCTGAACTTTCAGTGCACGGTGACAAAGGCCTCAATCAGACCAGCTGCGACGAGTAGGCTGCGTCTCGTTGGATTTCAGTCATGTTCCTGAGACAGTTCAGGCGGGTTGCTTCCGAAGCCCCGGTGCATGTGGTCACGTGACTAGCATGGCTCGGGTGGTTTCTGTTGAGGACCAGGAAAGTCGGGGCCTCGGCAGAACCAAGCTCGTGTCAAGACGGGATGACGCGCAGACGAAACTACGTCAGATAGTGACAGGGTAGCAAGCTCGTGTGAACCGATATCAAGAGGCACATGTGCGCTGTCCATCTCGGCTGCCGCCTGTGAAATTGCGTTCATAGGTGGGCTTTGGAGCTGACAGAGAAGCTGGGCAGCTACCTACTCCGTATGCCCTTCAAGGCACTCCGGGCTTGGTGAACCATGGCCAGATTGAGCCCTGTGGCCTTGCGTTCTCGCAATATTCGTTTACTCGAAGCTTATGAAGCCCCTTCGCGGAAGATTTGGTGGACAGATACGGTAGCAAGATACCAGATAGGCATACTCCGAGTGGCGCAAATAAGAGGACGATGTACGAGTATCTATCCCCCCTCACTCACGGCCATGGTAGATAACTTTGCTCCACAGGGCTGGCAGACTCGTATCGGCCAACTCTGCCGACCTTGTCAGACCTTGATGAAACACGATCGAGGTGTTGGGACATGTCGCGGATCATATGATGAAAAAGGGTTGACGCCACCTCTTTTGAGAGCGCGCGGACAGTTACGACGGATGGCTCGTCGTCCGATGAACGATCTCCTGTTCCGAGACTGTTGGGCGCCGCAAGCGCTTGGGCTTAACACCTAGACATCGGAACCGAGGCCGAGGCATGATCTGATGTTGTGCGACATGCATGGCGTGTTTGCGGGGGTGAAGTGATGAAGACTACGAGTGCGTGCGCCGCCGTGTATGCGTGGACCGGCCAGAGGCGGCGACGGTGATGTTGGGCGACCCGGCAAGGTGTGGGGAGTGGAGAAGACAGATCTGGGACGTTCGATCAGGGGAGCTGCAGGGCGACGTTGCGTTGCGTGGCTGCGGGCGGGCGGCTCTGCCAGGCTCGGTTGAGGTGCAGCCCCGCAGGCACTCGTAGAGATGCAGATACCGTACCTAGGTATCCCGACTCAACCACAGCAATACCATGGTCTCTGCACCGGCGCCCGTTGCTTTCGCTTCGCCCGAGTGCCTCGCCAGGCCCGAGAGCTGCGCACGATGCAAACGTAGATAACTTTGCACGCCACATCTAGGAACCGGGCTCCCCGGGTGTGTGTGCAGGATAGCCGCGCAAAGTACCTGTGCCGCCAGATCTGGCCCGCGAGGTACAAGTCGCCACCCGCCCCAAGAGAAAAAGTCGACCCCCAAAGCTTCGGGCCAGTGGGCCCCCGGCCTCCTGCCCTCCACTGGGCGGCCCCGGGCTGTGGGAAAGCGGGGCCGCCAAACGTGCCTTCCGACCAAGCAGCGGCCTGGGAAAAAAAGTTGTTGGGGAAGAAGGGTTGGGTCGGGTCGGGAAGGGACCGCACAGCCATTCGCATTACACGCGATTGCACCTCGGCAGGGACGCGTTGCTGCGGTGGTCGACGTCGTTGCTCGACGACGGCAGGGCACATGCCGTCGCGCGGATGTGTCCTTTGTTTATCATGTGAATGAGTCGCTGCGTAGAAGCCAGATGCCAGGGAATTGCGCTTGTTGTTGAACATGCGCGCGTCCCGAGGGAGCGCGGAGGCAAGCCGTGATGCATGCGGCAGGTCGTGGTATAAAACCACTGCCCGCCATCCCCCCTCTCCGCCCGGACCGCAAGGCGAATAAGAATCTTTGCAAAAGCAGACAAAGAATACCCGAGCTGGACCCTGCTCTCCGTGGCACGACGTGGAGACCGTTTGCAAGCGGGTGGCGTGGTCTTTGATCTGGAACTGCTGTTTCTCTTACACGGCGCCGCCGCCGCCTCTAGTACAACAAGTTTCTGGCCCGCCTCCGCCCCAACCAACCCGGCGGCAAACCCTCCACCGCATTCCCCATACTTTTGCGCCCTGGACCTCTTTTTCTACCGCCTCCCTCGCTCCCTTCTTGCCCTTGACTTGTCCTCTTCACTCTCTCGACCCTCCAGGCTCCTCCTGCACATATCCTCCTTCCCTTCCTTGTTCGCGGGAGTCAGCTGCCTGTCAGCCTGTTCATCAAGCTTGCCAGGTGAAGCAGGGCAACACCCCTCCTCCCAGGCATACGGGATATCTTCACCTGCAACGCCGCACACCATCCCGCGAAGATGTCTGAGTCTTCCAAGTTGGCCGCCAAGGCTCAGGCCGAGGCCTTCTCCGATGGCACCACCGACTACACGCCGCTGCGTGCGACCAAGTATGACCTCAACAAGGTCCATATCGCCGATACGCCCATGACCTGGTCCAACTGGCACAAGCACGTCAACTGGCTCAACACGACATTCATCATCTTCATCCCCCTTCTCGGCTTCATCTCGGCCTACTGGGTGCCTCTCCAGTTCTATACCGCCATCTTTGCCGTCGTTTACTACTTCAACACCGGTCTGGGCATCACAGCTGGTAAGTTCCATGTGTCCTTGCAGCCTGCAATTCCCAAGAAGACTCAATGCTGACCCGTCGTCTCCAGGCTACCATCGCCTCTGGTCTCACACGTCGTACAAGGCTACCCTGCCCCTCAAGATCTACCTCGCCGCTTGCGGTGCTGGCGCCGTCGAAGGCTCCATCCGCTGGTGGTCCAGGGGCCACCGCGCTCACCACCGATACACCGACACTGTCAAGGACCCCTACTCCGTCCGCAAGGGCCTCCTCTACTCCCACCTCGGCTGGATGGTCTTCAAGCAGAACCCCAAGCGCGCTGGCCGCACCGACATTACCGATCTTAACGAGGACCCCGTCGTCGTCTGGCAGCACCGCAACTATCTCAAGACGGTCATCTTCATGGCTCTCGTCTTCCCCACCCTCGTCTGCGGTCTCGGCTGGGGCGACTGGCTCGGCGGTTTCGTTTACGCCGGCATCCTGCGCATCTGCTTCGTCCAGCAGGCCACCTTCTGCGTCAACTCGCTTGCCCACTGGCTCGGCGACCAGCCCTTCGACGACCGCAACTCGCCTCGCGACCACGTCATCACCGCCTTCGTCACCCTCGGTGAGGGCTACCACAACTTCCACCACGAGTTCCCCTCGGACTACCGAAATGCCATCCAGTGGTACCAGTACGACCCCACCAAGTGGTCCATCACCCTGTGGAAGTGGCTCGGTCTGGCCTACGACCTGAAGCAGTTCCGTGCCAACGAGATCGAGAAGGGCCGCGTTCAGCAGCTGCAGAAGAAGCTTGACCAGAAGCGCGCCACCCTTGACTGGGGCATTCCTCTGGAGCAGCTCCCCGTCATCGGCTGGGACGACTTTGTTGACCAGTCCAAGAACGGCAAGGCTCTCGTGGCCATTGCCGGTGTCATTCACGACGTGACCGACTTCATCAAGGACCACCCCGGTGGCAAGGCCCTCATCTCCTCGGCCATCGGCAAGGACGCCACGGCCATCTTCAACGGCGGTGTCTACGACCACTCCAACGCCGCTCACAACCTGCTCTCCACCATGCGTGTCGGTGTTCTCCGAGGCGGCTGCGAGGTCGAGATCTGGAAGCGCGCTCAGTTCGAGAACAAGGACATCACCTACATGAACGACTCCGCTGGCCAGCGAATCATCCGCGCCGGCTCGCAGGTCACCAAGGTGATCCAGCCCGTGGCTAGCGCTGATGCCGCTTGAAAGGATCGTTGAGTTATCGTCGATATGAGCTGGCTGTATCGTGGTAATACGAACCGATAACGTGAGAAAGCTGCCGGCCGAAGAGACGCTGCGTCACGTGGTTGTGAGGCGGCGTGGGTGTTTCACTGCACGTTGACCGAAATTCACACTGCAGACGCATCATTTCTCGGAGGACTGCAGGGCTATAATCACATCTTCACAAGAAATCACATCATGAACGGCGTTTGGGTGGAGTTGGGCTTGCTTCTCGTTGATACACGAACCAGCGTCAAGTTTGATGCAAAAAGGCAGATTATGACTAGAGAGGAAGTAAGCAAGCAGATTAGATTCCTTTTCGCAGGGTATAACACTAGGGCCAGACGCTCAAGCGCTTTACTTTAACACTCCAAATGGATTACCTATTTGTCACTAAAAGATCATCATTTGTGTTTTGTGATGCCTGAAGAGGTGGCAGCGCCTCCCGAATGTCATGTACAGGCAATAATTCATCGTGCTTCGTAGCTGTGACATGCTTGGCCAGCTGCCTCACTTTGGAGGTTGAAAGGCCATAAATAATGGGGCTCTGCACAAGCCTCCAAACTTCCACCAATGTTCACCACTTCCTCGCGTGCACCTTGCTCCATCATCGCTGTGAGCCTAACCGTGATTATGGTGATCCACTGTGACCTGTCGGCGGGAGAGGAGGTACGAGTAGCAAGCCCCCGATAGGTGCTCTACCCGTCTAATCAAATAGCGTCTCGGCCAGGATAGTCGGCAGTGGTGGATGTCGATGAATGCTCGTGGGTGGCCTTTGTAGGCTTTCAGATGCACTTCGTCCTCCGGTTGAGTTCGGCGTCCTCGGCGCGGCGCTTATTTATGGCTCTCCTTTGACCACTTATCGATCGTATATGTCCATATCTCGACATACAGCTCACGGAGCGGCCATCCTGGCCTTCATCATGACCAGCTCCGAGCTCTTGGCCCACGCCCCGTCTGGCGTCTGGCGATAGCACAGGAGGCGCCCGTCGTCCCCCGTGCTGCCGAGAATCTGGCCGTCGTCGTCGAAGCCAATGCGCCACACGGGCGTGCGGTGGCTGTCGAGCCGTGAGATCTCACGACACGTGTGCTTGACCTGCCCTGGCTGGCCGGACCATTGCCTGTCGCCCTGTGCGCCAGGTTTGGCGGCCAGGCTGGCGCTCAGGGTCGACGATTGCGAGTGCTGCTTCCCGGCCTCGGCCTTGGAGAGTGCATCCTTGGAGGCTTGGGTGGCCGGCTTGACCAGGTCAGCAACGGACCAAGACTTGCCGTCGGCGTCGGAGTAGGGAGTATCGACGCGGAAGACGCGCGCGTAGCCGTCCTGACAGGCTGTGGCGATGATGTCGTAGCCTCGTATGTTGCCGGGCGCCCACGCGACGTCCCTGACCAGGCCGCGATGGCCGGAGATCTCGGCGGCCAAATAGAACTCCTTTTGCGTCCCGGAGACGCCGTAGGACGTAGTCACGACGTCGCGCGACCGGTAAATCTTGACAATGTCCATTCCCGCAACCACGAGCCCAAGCGTGTCTGAGGTGACACCAGCTCGGAGAGCCGTGTAGCAGGGCTCCGGGTTCGGGTCAAACCGTACCCTGAAGGAGGCCTCTTCGCCACGGCTGGGCTTGGAGCAGACGGTGAACTCGTCAATGGACGTGTACTCGGAGAGGTTCTCGGGCTGATCATTCTCGTAAACGGTCAGGCGGCCGTCAGTGGCTAGCAGTGCGAGGTAAGTATGCCGCGTCTCCTCGTTGTGCTTCATGGAGAAGGACCGATACGGCGCGCGACTGGAGCGAGTGTCAAAGGCTGGCCGGCCGGTGATGGAGCGCCCCGAGCAGAAGCGGCGGCCGGGCGCGGCGGAGGGATCTTCGGCCCAGAGCCTGAACCAGCCCTCGATACCGAGCGAGGCGATGAGGTTGGGATAGATGGTGGCGGGCAGCCATTGCAGCTATCGCGAGGGCGCCTGTCAGACCACGATGCTTGGGAAGAAGGGCGACGGTGGGTTGCAAACCTCGATGACCTCGCCTCCATGGGCGCTCCAGGTATCGCACAGGCGCCACGTGCCGTCCCTGTGCCTGTTGAAGACGCGAATCTTGCCGTCGACGGAGCCGGTCGCGCAGCGGTCGCCGTAGGTGTTGAAGGCGACGGCCTGGACGAGGTCCTTGTGGCCGTGCTGCAGGTTGAGGTCGAAGGACGCCTTCTCGTCGCTGGGCGAGTGTGGGGCTGAGGCCGCCATGGTGGTCGTATGTTCTGGCGTCGGCAACTCTGCGCAGGTGGTCGGCAAGCTGGCGGGACTCAGGTCTGCATTGGCGAGGAGCGGTGTCGTGTGTTGTTGGATCGTAGCTCGAGGCCGGGGACTCGTCTGAAGTTGAAAGTGGGGAGCTCTCCCGCGCTAAGCGGAAGCTGCAGGCGGCCCCCGCCCCCCACTATTCGGACTCCGGCAGGCTCGTAGACGTCAATGGGTCTGTCTCAACTGAACAAGAAAAACAAAGTGAAGGAATCAAGTTACCCAACAAAAGCATGAGGCATTCGAGCTCCTATTTCAAAACGCAACCTATGCTAGTCTGAATCCCTTCATTCATCCTCAGGAAATCGATGGGACGCTACATAATCGCACCAGCAGACAGCATCACCAGGCTCACGCTGCACGAGCTTACGATACGTGTATTGAAATAATGCGGAAAGAGACAGAGATGCTGAAACAGATAGCCCAGTTCAGAATGGAACTTATTACGGCAACCTGATGTGTGAAACTTGAAGATGGTTGCCCAGGTATGTAGGCTAATGACCTGGAACATACCTGCTCTCGGAGCTTGCGACTGTTTCCCTAACTTTTCTCTCGAAAGGGGTCTTCTCATTTTCTGAAGCGGGTCCGCACAATATTTAGATAATTCATTTGCCTTTTTGAACCGCCTGGATCCATGAAGCCTCACACCGGAACCCCGGGCGCACCGACCGAGCCAGGGAGCTTGGGCGCCGGAAGGTCTGGAGCCCCCTTCGAATCATGTGGCGCAGTTGCAGGAATATCGAACGGTTGGAAAATGTTTGATGGAAACGAGCAATAGTCGTCTTCTTCGGGGCCGCCATTGATGCAGCCCGACCAACACATCTTCTCATAGTGGAGTTGCCCTTTGTCGATACACGTGAAGAGGGCCTTTTGCATGTTGGTAATGGTAATGTCTTTGCCTGCATTTTGCAGCGTGTTGACAACAATGGACTTATAATCTCCTATCAGTGCGTTAGAGAACCAAAGTAGAAATTTGGTTGCGAGCTCAAAACCGGGTTCTCGTTATGTACATACCCTTCAGGTCCTCAAGCAGAGTCTCGCCGCAGTACTGCAAACCCCTTAGGCACTGTATCTGCGCTCCACTGGCAAGTGGGACACCGCCAGCCACAAGAAGGAGAGGTATGTTCATAAGTTTGACCATTGCGAATGGTGGCAAAGAAGCTTGGCTGTAGGGGAGAGACCAGGAGAGAACTGAAGTATGAGAGATGGAGAATATCCCGACTTACACAGATAATAATTGGAGGAATGCGGGTACAATTTCTTTTATACACGCGGCGCTTTCCCCGCCTCCAATGCGGCACGGACCCGGATATGAAGTGTCTGCGTTATTATCTTGCGTTGTGACATGTATGCCGCGTGATGGCCTGCGCTTCATCCCCTCAGTTCTCAGGTCCATGGACGCACCCTGCGCAATACACACGCCCGAACGTTTGACTAAGGCTAAAAGTACTTCTCCAACTTTACTTTTGCGTACTGTACTAGGATTGCCGCGATCGAAGCCTGAGTGAGGAACATCGTAACCTCCATATCTCCGGTAACACTGCCTGGATTTCAATGCATTTTTTGTCATCCTAGATTGAGTTGAGGCACTTTACGCTGCTGTACAGTACTAACTGGAAATCATCGGCCGGATGCACCTCCTGGTCTCTTCAGGGCCTTCCATCCCACGATCCATTATCGCATAGGGCGTCCGTGCCCAGCGGCATTTTTAACCCTCTCGCGCAAGTCACCTAACATGAACTTTTGCCCAATGCGATGTGGGGAATCTTCCGAAGCCATCCGACAACTTGCTGATCGGATATTTATCTGAAACTTGTAGACTCGGGCCCAGGATGCTATGCACGTTTGACGGACGTCACGAGTTGGAGATGATTGGTCCGTTCAGTCACCGGGAGGCTTTCTCGCTTCAAAGAGGCCTTTTCAAGGTGAGCGACTGCGCAGAGAAAATACCGTACAGCAGGGTCCGAAATGGCCGTCCAGATAGCGAAAGGCCAATTTCAGCTGGTCAAGCTGATGTGAAAGAGCCACGAAAGACAAGCAAATATCCTTTTTCCCTAAAAGCTTACCAGTGGAGGTCAGGCCCTAGCCATGCTTGGATATCCGCGGGCGTATTCTCGCCGAGCCCGTATTAACGCTGTTGATTAGGAGACGATTGCCACTGCCTGATAGCGCAGTAAATGTAATCCTGTCTTACCTACAGTGGGGACCGAAATGACCGTCCCCTTTTTTTGTCAAAGGAGCTTTCGCTGTCGGCCAGTTTCGGTCGCCGTGGCTGGTGTCAAAGTGCCACAATAGGGGGGCCAAGTACTCCGTACCGTCTTTGAAAGCTTAACATGCATCCCTTGGCTGACCATGCATCCAATCGGCATTTTCATACATAACACCTTTTGTCTCAATCGATCGTAATGCATTCATTAAGCTCCCGTACCGCAGCAAAATTAACTAATTACTCCATACCCCATCCTCGATATCCGCCGTCTTTCTATCGCAGAGCTTCACCATCCAAGCTGGATGCGCTCTCACAACGAAATAGCCGGCCCATCCCGTGGCCGTCTGCCTGGGGACGTAACAGGTCGTAACATCAAGCCTGCCTGACTTGCTAAGCAACAGGAAAACATTGAAGAAGCATGGCGACCGCTGAACTATATGGAAAATACTGATGTCAGTGATATGTAATGCGGGGCGTGTCGCTTTTGTTGTCAACCCCCCTCCCTTTCGCAGCAAGCTGAAGTAGGACGCCCGGAGGTTCCACAGCATAGCATGAATATGTACTGAGATAGATGGAATCGTAGCCTACCGATCCGAAATGTCTGGTACTTCCTCTGAACTCATATCTGCGATACTGCGGGGGGTGGGTGCCGGGAACTGGCTATGAGCATTGAAGCGTTGCACTTACAGCGCTAGTATTGACGACTACCCAAATCCGAAGTCACAGGGACCATCAAACAGGACCGTGGAAATTACAGCAGAACCAAGGGAAAACCTCCTTGAAGACAGCTGCTAGGCGCTTCATGCTATGTAAAATGCCATCTACGCTCTATCGACCCACCTTCGCACCGACTGTAAGGATGCCCGACTGCCGAACGAAGCACACGGGAACGTGGAGCATGCGCAACACCAAGCCAGAGTAGAAACATACCGTCTGCTGGCACGCGATTGGACGTGCCAACATTAAAGAGCTCCAGTAACATGATGCAGCATGGTCGTCAGGTAGTAGTTCCACTTACGTAGGTGTCTGCATGCACTTACGTGTCGGAAGTTACTTTCCCGCTTCGCCAGCGCAGGGGCGTTATCCTCCGGTTGGACTGATGAAACGGTAGATGGTACAAATAAGGCTGAAGCTACCGTTTATTCTCCGTCCGAGAGTCCTGCACGATTTATACACACACAATTTGCACACTCGTACTATTCGCCCCACCAACGGCAAACTTCACTATGAATTCCGGCCAAGCCCAGCAGCAGCAGCAGAACGATGTATGTGCCGGAGTCGCTTCGTCCTATGTCCTTAATATCATGGATATATGACCCGCTAACAGAAGGCAAAGGGCAAGAACCAGTTCCATATCAAACCCGTCGATAGGGGCAGGAACCTGTTCCATATCAAACCCGTCGATGGGGGCAGGAACCTGTTCCATATCCTGCCCGTCGATGAGGGCAGGAACCAGTTTCATATCCTACCCGTCGATGAGGGCGGGAACCGGTTCCATATCCTACCCATAGATGAGACCGGGCCTGACGACCCAAGATTTTTACCACATAAAGCTACCCCGGGCCCAGTCATCGGCGAGCCGCTTCCAAATGAAGAGGGAACCAAAGCTGACCGCAAGGCCAAAATGGACGACTTAAACAAGTCGTATCGATGGACCAGCACTGAATGATTAACGGCGATCGCCCCGGATGGAGATGCTATGAATACAATGAAATGAAGTCGATGATATTACTCTGACCCGAATAATTTATGCGGCTACCATGCATGCGCTTCGGCGAACCAGACATTCACTTGTGGCCTGAATGAATCTGCAAAAACGACGAAAAGGCGCAAAGAATGATCTCGTATCACTCTCAGGGGGTGAGAGACACAGGATCGTGGTTGAAAAATTAAGGTAGAGTACGTGTATGTTTTGAATGGAATAACACGACCTGACTACGGCAACTCTCGTCGAGGACTAGTCCTCCAAGTTTTTGGTATCAGCAGGAACGAAACATGCACCAAACTGGAGCCAAAACTCATGACGGCCGGTTTCACGTGCAGGCCACATAGCATCATACATTTTGTTGCACTGCCAATCTCTACAAGAGTGCCCGCCTAGAGAGTATCGCCGCTCTATTCTAATGGCTAGTTGCAGCCGCTCGACATTTAACGCGGGGTATGGAAACATAGGCATTCCAAGCTCCTACAGCAGACTGTCCTTTCCCTACTCAATGGACATACATGTGGTGAGCACGCCGCAGATAACGCAGGCGACACGTAGGTCCTGGGACTCATCAGACAGCGCTGAAAATGCTTCGACAGTTTTCGGAAACGAGGAAATCTCCTCCCCCGTCTCTATACTGGTCAGAACCGTAAGGTTTTGACCTCGGCTACGATTTGCTTGGCGATTCATCTCTTGCATCATTCTATTCCGGAGCCAGTACCCATCTCGGCGGCCAGTGGCGAGTTCAGTCACCCTGGTATTGTAACGAAACAGATACATGATTACTCACACTTTGTCCTGCTGGACTGGGTCTACTTCCATAGGCTTTCATGGTTCCGAAATATCGTAAATTTGGGTTAATTCTTCGAACCGAGCGTGCGCTGCAGCTACTGTTGACCCGAAACAGGCCTAGTTACAATGAACAATTGACAAAAATAACGGACGGTCATTTCGGACCCCACTGTATCTATTAAGTTTGCGAGTACGTAGATGGTACTGTAAGTAGCAAGCTAATAGTACCTATTAATCTATCCTCATTACATTCAGGAGCACGCTGAGCGAGCAGGTCTATGGTACATCAATGTTATCATGCGAGTAGATGCATCCGTTATTTCCCCGCCCAACGCCCAGCCCTCTTCAGGCAAATTCGCATGGCCATACAGAGACGGCCGGTTCGAAGCATACCGTTGATGGCTCCCTGCACCCGAAGCCGCTGCCTCGCAAGAGTCGTGCCGTCCTCAACGTGGCATGTGTGTCGGCGCTGGCAGCTCTTGGGGTCTCCCTTGTCCTTGCAGTTCATGAGGCTTCCCTTGTCCTTCCATCTCTGCAACTGATATGGCCCCTGGGCCAGAGCCTGAGGATGCCGCCCACGATTCCGTCGTATTAGGCATGGCACCATTGATCGGTAGCCCCGACGACTGGTCATGGGCCCCAGGTCTGTTGGCTGCCCTGTGGCGAAGAATCCACCACAAGCCGACCGCTAAGAGCGCGGCCCCAGCGATGCCGCCCACCACGATGCCCGCAATGGCGCCTCCGCTGAGGGAGGACGACGTCGACGAATTAGCGGAACTGTCGCTGCCAGTCAGGCCGCTTGGCTGCGCCGCCGCAGAAGTCTGGGTCGCGCTGCCACTTCCTGTGGTCGGTGCCGTCCCGGACGTCGTTGTCGTGCATGTTGACGACAAACTCGGCGCGGCGATTCCCAAGGCTGCGCCTGTGCCAAGCGCTTTCCCGATGGGTGTGCAGTCAACGGCACCACCATCGCCGTATGACGACACGAAGACACCGTAGGAGCCGGGCCGGCAGCAGAAGGCGTCCCCGATGGTGAAGGTGCTCACAATCGACAGTGACCAGTCGTCCCTTGCACACTACATGGTCCGATAACCAGGGTCAGCATCCGCATCAATCCTTTAGGTGATGTCCGCGAGGCATCTGTCTTTGCAGGAAGTGTCCGTGAAGCATCCTGCATCCCCTTTGCGACTGCGAATCACAGGAGCGCACCGAACGGAACTGACCTTGGGCACGTTGCTGATGTCCGCATAGCAATCGTCGGAGGTCGGACAGCAGTACGTGTTGCCGCCACTCATCATCCTGCAGAACGTGCCCGAAGGGCAGCACTTATACTCCTTCCCGCCGCCGCACGTAACTGGCGCGTCGCTGTCGCTGCTGCACGAGTCGGGCTGCCTCAAGGCGAAGCCCCCCCGGAATCCGCAGTCAGTGGCCTGAGCTAGCGGCACCGCCGCCGCCGCGGCCATGAGGCAGGGGATGAACAGGCGACGCATTGTAGGAAGGGCGAGGAAACCGACTGCGAAAGCGTCGTGGGCGCGCTCGTAAAGAGACGGAGAAGGGAAAACATCCGTGATGTTTTGGGTCGGGGGTGAGAGCCTTCCATTTCCTTGTCATGAGATCTGCAAGACTTCGCCGCATGTAGAAGCATCCGAGACGATTATGGAGTATACCTACATGTGAAATTCGCGAGCCGGTCTCTTATAGGCCGCGAGTGATTACGGCCGTACAGGGCGGCGAGAATAGGTAGTAACGGCATAAGAATGGGGGCTTTTCTGGCTTATTATGTCCTAGGACGAGGCTGTTCCAGCTGCAGACCCTACGATGTAACCCATCGGGGTTTTCGTTGGCAAATTAAAAGAGTCCTACCATACTCCGTATGCACACGCACAATTCTCTAGTTGCACACAAGCCCACCTACGTTCTGACCCCCTGCTCGCCGAAGCTACTTGTAAGCGCGCGTATAAATTCCCCTGACACAACGCAATGAGTACCGCAACTTGATAAACGCCATTGTCACGCGCCGCAATGGAACGAAGTCGAGTACAAGTAATACAAGCTACAATATTCCGAGTTCTAAACTGAAAATGATTCTAGCTCTTACTTATAAGTAGGCACTCCGATACCTACTTATACCAGACTCGGACGATACTGACAATTGATGTCGACAAGGTGGTACGTATCTTTTAATATGGAGCCCGTAGGCAACTAAGGTAGGCATACCTTATCTACGTATACACATAGTAGGACTCTATCAATGAAATGAAGGTTTGCATACAAATCATGAGTAGTCTCGAATCCGTTGAGAGCATCTGCTCTGTGTTAATACTTGCGTCCCGCGACTTTGTTCGCCTGTATCGCTGTCCAAGCTGAATGCTACAAATACATTACACCAATAGATGATTGCCTGGGGACTTAGCAGTAGTATTTGTGGTCAGCTGCCCACATAAAAAAAATTGCTGCAGTTAATATCAAAAAATGTCCAAGCTCAAAGAGATTCAAAGGGCTATTCGCGTGGCTTAACTACTGCCTAAATGATGGTTCAAGCGTCTGGTATGCTTGTTCGGTGACCTGGTGAGCAACGTGAGCTCTAGGGTAGCCTATGATTGGCGGAGCACCGGAGCTAAATCTGGGAGATCGGGCCTTTCTGCCGCCGACCGGCATGTCTAGCTAAGTGGATTTCCTTACCTGCGGCCATACCAGACCAACACACATTGACTCTCATCCTTCGTCAACCCGATCCGGCATGTCGCATCTGATCAACCCGCTCGCGACGACGTCGCAGCTATATACCCGCTCCTCTCTATCGGCGCTGCCACAGGACCTGCAGGAATTGGTCTTCATCGCGACGCAATGCCTCACCCAGGCCGCGGGCCAACTCTTGCGCCTCCCCCAATGCGTGACGTCGCAGGCAAACGTCATCGTGGCACGGTACTGGTTGGTGGAATCACTGATGACCGATGAATTCAGCGTGCGTTGAGGTTGCCTTTCAGAATGCCTTCGCCTCGCCAGACTGCTAACAGGACGAACAGGATGTCTCTGCTGCTGCGATATACCTAGTCGCCAAGCTGGGCCCCATGCCTAAATCACCTCGCGACGTCGCCAACGTCTACGCATACCTCATGTCGCGAGACTCGGCGATCTTCCGCAGCGCGAAGCCCCCCAACGACGATCCCAAATCATATTACCAGACCGAGGCAGACTACACCGCCTTTGCGCACCGGCTGCTGACCCTCGAGGCGCGCATCCTCCGGGCCTTGTGCTTCGACACCCACGTGTCGCTGCCGCACCCGCTCGCCATCACGTACCTCCAGACGCTCGAGTTTCTGTCCAAACCGAAGCCCGAAGTGTCGCTGCGAACAATCCAATACCTCAACACGGCCCTGCTTTCGCCTCAGATGCTGTACCTGACCCATCAGCCCCATGCCCTGGCCGTGGCGGCGATCTACAACGCTGCGCGCGACCTGGGCGCGAAGATGCCCGCGTGCGAGTGGTGGGAGGTTTTCGATGTGGACCGCGAAGAGCTTGGGTTTCTGGTGGTGGCTATGCGAAGCGTGGATGGTTGGCTACGGCAACGGAAGGAAGAGTTCTCGTCGCTGGGCGAGGGCATGCTCACTCGCGAGGCAGTATCCGCGGAGATGAGGAAAAGAGGGGTGGAGAATGGGGGGAAGGCAGTGGATGAGGAAGACGAAATCATGAAGATGATGGACAGTCGATAACGTAGGCAAGATACCCCCTGATGATAATGGCATGACTATTCGAATGATGCGTTGTCGTATGCTCTAATCTGCGATCGAAGGGGCAACGGCTCTGCTTGAAGCGCTACCAAATCCTGCACATCGACGCCTTGGCCAAACAAATTGCTCTGTGGTCTTGGCGCAGTTGCTAAGAAGCGTCAAGGTTCAAAATATGCTCTGCATATCACGCGAGGGCAACGATAGCAAACAGCATGATATCGCGTTTGTTTGCTCTCGATTGCAAGCTGCAGGCAATCCGAGCATACGACGCGAGATGCCTCCGGACCGTTTCAGCTCCATGTCTAGGTCATCTAAGGGGTCTTGATCTCGATGCGAGCGATGGATTCGGGCCATCACGAGGCACAGCAGAGAGACCTGAAGGCAGCACAAATCGACTGGCGGCGCCGCGCCGAATAGAGCCGTGAACATGACCTCTGAACCCTGGCTCTGATATCGCCAGGTCGGGATCATTCAGGTCCAGACCCTCGTCGGGCGGCCAGGCGGCTTTCGGCCCCCGGGGCCTCGGCGGAGGCTCTCGGGGCCGGCAACCCCCACCCTGGATGCACCGGCCTTGGCCCGCCGACTGCCGTCCCTCCCCGTCCCTCCCGGCAAGCCACACGCGGGCGATGCCGCGCACCAGCCCTGGCGGCAAGGCGGGAAACCTTGCGGCCGGAATACTCGCGATGCACTCTGCAAAACCCCGTTGAATGACTCTACGCACTGCAAGTGGGCTGTTGCCGGTCTCGATACGCGCACATGACGTGAAGTCGGCCTTGGCTGGTCGGTCAACCAAGGCGGTTTGCTACTTCCCCCGACTCCCGGGGCTTGGCCGCCTGGGCGCGCGGTAACGCTCTTCGCCGATTCGAAGATATTGGTGCTTCGACGCAGTGCCGGATAACGGCGACATCGACCGCTTTTTGCTGTTGAATGCAAACTTGCAACCTTCTTCATTCATCGTTACCATCCTTACTCTCATTCGCCCGGCTCTGCACGCTCTACCGTGCCGCTGCTCCCCCTGTCGTCGCCACTCTGCTGGGTACTGCTCGTTCCTTCGTTCAAACGCCCACAGCTCTGCGACGCCGTTGTCTGACGGCTACGCAGAGGAGTATATTCCAGCTGAGCCGCAATGGCCCCTCGTCGGATCGCCGACTTTGTGACGAGCAAGGTGCTCGGCATCGACGTGAACGAACGCTACTCCACGGTGCCACAGGACCTCCATAGCCGAGCCCGTGATGTGCTCGACCCTGCCGATACATTCCTCGAAGAAGAACCCTCGGTCGTCGAGTGGTTCAAGGACCTGGCACCAACTCGCGCTGGAGCTGCTCGCTACGCCCAGGCTCTGTTTCCCTCGGCGTCATGGATCAGGCGATACAATGTACGGTGGCTAGCTGGGGACCTGATGGCTGGTAGGCTCGCTCGCTGCCGTCATCCCTGCGGCCGATTCTCAGTCGTCGATGATGCTGACCCATATTGTAGGCATAACTATTGGTTTGGTCGTCGTCCCCCAGGCATTGGCCTATGCCTCCCTGGCCCGATTACCACCAGCCTATGGGTTGTATACGTCCTTTACCGGTGCTATTTTGTACTGGATCTTTGGAACTTCCAAAGACATTGTTATTGGGGTAAGTGATCACTTTTGTGTCGGCTTAGATGCATTGGGCGCGAGCTGATGATTGTCGTGCAGGCGACCGCTGTGGGCTCGCTTCTCGTGGGCCAGGTCGTATCTCACGTTGCAGAGGCGGCTCCGGGCCAGTACCGACCTGAGCAGACGGCCCATGCCCTAAGCCTGCTTTCAGGCGCCGTGCTGCTCTTCTTCGGGCTGCTAAGGCTGGGATGGATAATTGAGTTCATCCCCTACATTCCCATTTCTGCGTTTATCACGTCTGCTGGCATCACCATCATGTCCACGCAAGTCCCAACGGCACTGGGCATCCCAAACATCAACACGAGGGAGGCGCCATACAAAGTCATTATCAACACGATAGAAGGCCTTCCCAATATACAATTGGATGCAGCAATCGGCCTTTCGTCCATCGTGTTGCTCTTTGCGATTCGAAACTTCTGTTCAATGATGGAAGGACGGCACCCGAGCCACAAACGCTTGTGGACATTCCTATCTTCCCTGAGATTGGCCTTCACCATGCTGCTCTTTACTCTTGTCAGCTTTCTTGTTCACCGTGAGAAATCAATGGGAGACAACAAGTTTCGCATCGTGGGGAACATTGAGCAAGGTACATGCCCCTCTTCTCCTGCCAACGGCCCGTTCTTCGCTCATATCTAACGCGTGACGCAGGGTTCCAGCGAGCTAGTGTGCCCCATCCAGATATCGACCTCGTCAGGCTCATTCTGCCCGAGCTGCCTGCGGTTGCCATCATCTTGGTAATAGAGCATATTGCAATTTCAAAGGCCATGGGCAGGCGATACAACTATACCATCAGCCCGTCTCAGGAGATTGTGGCGCTGGGAGCGGCCAACGTACTTAGCCCCTTTGTTGGTGGTTACGTCTGCACCGGTTCTTTCGGCGCATCTGCCGTCCTCACCAAGGCGGGTGTCAGAACTCCACTAGCAGGCCTGTTCAGCGCCCTGGTGCTAATCCTCGCGTTGTACGCCTTGACGGGTGTATTTTACTATATTCCCAATGCTGCCTTGGCAGGCTTGATCATCCACGCCGTCTGCAACTTGCTGACTCCGCCGAAGAATCTCTACAAATATTGGCAGCTGTCGCCCGTCGAGCTTCTAATATGGGTAGTCGGTGTAGCCTTGGCCATATTCACCTCGTTGGAGGTGTCCATTTACGTCGGCGTCATCATGTCTGCCGTGTTGTTGCTCTTTCGCATCGCGAGGACGAGGGGGAGGTTTCTTGGACTCGCTCGGGTCAAGCGCGTTGCGGGCAAAGATGACTACGGACTGGAGACGAAGAGCGAATGTACATCTCGTGACGTGTTCTTGCCTCTGGATCGACAAGACGCATCAAACCCGGATATCAAAGTGAAGTCCCCCTATCCTGGTGTCTTCGTGTATCGCCTCAGCGAGGGCTACAACTACACCAATCAGGCTCACCACATGGACACGCTGGTCAAGCATGTAATGGAAAAGACGAAGCGGATGTCGAAGGAACACTTCGAGAAGGAATCTGATCGTTTGTGGAACGATCCGGGCCCGAGGTTGTACAGGCGCGAGGCCCAGGAACGCCTCCCTTACCTACGCGCGATAGTGTTGGATTTCGCCGCGGTCAATAACGTCGACGTTACGTCAATTCAAGGCCTGGTTGACTTGAGGAACACTTTCGACCGCTACTCGGCGCCCGACACCGTGGAATGGCATTTTGCCAACGTCTACAACCGCTGGACGCGGCGCGCTCTCGCGGCAGCTGGCTTCGGATACCCAACTTCACAGAACCCAGAGGCTTTGGGCAAATGGAACCCGATTTACAGCATTGCGGCTGCTTTCACCGAGAAGCAGGAGGTACAGCTTAATGAAGGCCGCCACTGCCCCGAGACGGACGCGGATGAAGAGAGAACTACGGGCTCTAGTACGCCCGTGTCGTCACGCTCGACGTGTTTGGAGGGCAGCATCCAGTCGGGAGAGCTGGGTGGAGATGGCCAAGGCAGGAAGATGGCGGCTGTCTATGGCGTCAACAGGCCCTTTTTCCACATCGATTTGCAGGACGCTGTTGACTCTGCAGTTCGCGACGCGCGAAGCAAGGATGCCACGTTGGTTTGACACTGATTGGTGGCGACGTGATGATACACGACTGGACACGACGGCGTTTGGGTCACAAAGTAGCTGCGGAGGGCGCGCTCGGGAGATCAGCGAAACGTCTCATGAAAATTATAAAGAAAGCATACGGTATAGAGCGGAGGGGCTGCGCGCTGGTGGGTAGTACATGCATCAATTACGTAGCATTGGTCTTGAAGCATGTGAGGTGCATTCGAGAAAGCTCCCCTCTCTTCATCAATTGACATCAACGGCAAAGTGCAACAAGACGGCCAACGTGCAGTTTTTGCTTTGAACGTCTGAAATGCGGTGACAAGTACAGAGCCATGAGTGTGGGAGATTTGAAATTTGGAAAGCTCAATGGATGTCAAATAGACGTGGATCCGACAATCCTCTTGAACTCCCCTTCGATGTGATCCCAGACTCTATCCACCATTCCCTCGCGCCTATAAGTCGCAAGAAGTTCAATGACCTGGCTGGGCGCACTCTCTCCGTCACCTTGAATCGTGTACACGCCACTGCCCACCTCGCCATCACTGCCTCTGGCCGTGTCCAGCCCATGCTCCAGCGACAGGCCCTCTGCGCCATCTGACTTTCGCGGCGGGTACATGGCAGACGTGCAGAGGTAGGCGTGCCTCTCGCCGCACTCGTCATACGGCATCCACCTGTTGCGCATGGACAACCTGAACCAGACCTTGAGCAGCTGCATCATGAGCCCGGACTCGGCGCGGATCAGGTCCGTGTTGACGGCGCCGGGAAAGTTGTGGATGAAGGAGACCTCGGGCGCCGATCGAGCGAGGGCCTCAAGCGAGAGCGTCATGGCTGTGGTCAGGTGGCCTCGACCGGCTCTCATGGATACCTTGCGTCCGGGGATGTCGTCGACGAAGAGGGTGCTTTCTCTCCCGGCGGCAAGGACGGAGACAACACGACGCAGGGATGGCGCTCGGCGCAGGAGAGGACACAAATTGGCGGCCAGGCGGAGCCGGGAGTAGAGGGTCAGCGCCGTGAGATATGGCAGTCCCTCGGATGTATCTTGAGGCGGACCGGTCAGTCACCAACTCCGCGAACGATTGAAGAAATTTTGTTGTCAAGTTTATAGACTCACCCGAACCAAATTTCAGCGTTCCCTGGCTCATGAACAGCACATTCAATGTCCTTTCCTCCGCCATGATGCCTCTGCATACCTCGTCGACGTTCTTCAGGAGGCTCATGTCCGCCTTGACGAAGATATACTGGCCATCGGTGTTCAACCCTTTAAGCTCCTCCTGCAGACGGTCACCGGCCTCCTGAGAGCGACCTATGTAGTATACCTTGGGCCGCGCGGCGTGCTTCACAAAAGCTTTGAGGGCCAGCTCGCCAATGCCGGCGGTGGCGCCTGCAAAGACGGCCACGAGGCCGGCTGGCAGGGAGCTGGCCATCCTCGAGTTGGAGGCCTCGACCTGGGAGAGGAGCACCATGTCTGCAGCGGGTGGTGACTATGATGATAAGTGCAGGTCTTTGCGCGGCCAGAAACAAGATGAGAAGGGCGGCGTTTGGAATGATGCAGCCAAGTCAGCGATCATGTCTGCGACGGCCCTTTGGCTACTTATGCGCCGGCCTTTCCCCCGTCACTGAGGGCCATTGTTCGCGTTTCGCATTCGCTTCCAATTCCGAGGCCGGAAATGCGAGGCTGTCGTCGTCCGTCGATTGGCGTCGTTCAATTACACGCTTCCCCATACGCGACGAGCGGTTAGCGTCAACAAATCCGGGGGCTAGTCTGAGTGGTGACGACACGACATCGCGAGCGTTGAAGATTAAACGGGAAACACGACCAATAAAAACTGACGGATGCAACAGCCGCAGAGAAGCAACGGCTCGACGAAGCCGATCGATCCGCGACCAGAGAGCTTTGTGCCCCTTTGTTCCTGGCACGTTGGCGCAACTGTCCGTGGCTTGCTTCTCGTAACCCTTGAGGAGCGCATCGATCTCTCTCGTAGGTACGGCGTACTTGTAGTCTCAGTTGTCATGTCGAACCCGGCGATGAAGTGACCTTGGGCATGGCGTTGGCCTTTGGGCTTGCGCTTCTCCAACTGACGGACGAGAGCGACGAGCGACGGCCTGGCTTGCCATCAACTTCTCGTCATTGAGCAAGGTGTTTTTCGTGTTAGTCTTCATGTTGCATTTCGTAACCGGCCGTGACGTGTAGATATCTATGCGTGAATCCTCTCCAGCTCGTGCTCTGTCTCTCCTACTTTCCTCTCCTTGCTTGTCTGCCATTTCTGGCTCCAGGTTCGCGTCGCAACATTCTCGCCTTCGAACAGGCTGGTGTCGCTTGCCGTGTCGTGCGTTCGCCAGCCGGGGCTGACATCCTGCGAATGCAAGCTGCCGGCCTGCTCGCGAGACCTGTGAGGCAAGGGGTAACCGGACGGGTTCTTGGAGCTGCCGTCGTCCTGGGCTCTCGAGGCTGTCACGCGGCCACGGATGAAGATGGCGAAGGACGGGAGACATCCGACGATGATGGCTGCAGAGTGTGAAGAGTCAGCATTCTGATTCGCTTCGTTCGGAGACGACGGAATAACGACGAGTGTTGCGGGCACGCACCGACGGCTCCCTCTATTCCAGCCCACTGCGCAGTCAAAGTCAGCTCTGTCCTTGCTCAGGTTCCTGCACTGAAAGGGAAGAGAGTGAAGGAATCCAGTCACTCGCCGCCTTGGAGCTGCGCCAAATGCGTCGCATGGGTGCACACGTACCAGCATCAGCCACGTCGTACTGACTTGGCCGGAACTCGAGCTCGACTCCAAGGTGACGCTTCGAATGATGGCGGTAATCATGGTGACGACGCCGACTACGAAGACGACGCCAATGCTGATTTTCTCGACAAGCGAAATCTTGAGATTCCACAGCACGCGGATAGGAACAGCCATAACTGCAAGAGTCAGCCTGGCTCCCCATAATTCAGGGCGGCGGGAGGATCACTTAGGAGGTCAGTAGCCAAGTCGGCGCCGAGACTGAACCACAGGCTGATCTCCTTGGCCCGCGAATCGCGATGCGTCATGCACTTCCCGGAGAACCAGGCGTCCATGGAGGAGCAGCTGGTGAAGTTGCTGATGCAGCACCCGATGAAGGTGAGGACGGAGAAGACAAGAACCGCCCACCAAATCTTGCTGTAGACGGGCAGGCCCGTCGTCAGTCTCTTGAACATGAAGAGCAAGCTCCACTTGACGGCCCACAACGTCAGCCAGAAGAAGAACTGGACGGTGAAGAACTCGCGGAGCATCACGCCCACGTCATCCTGGAAGCTGGCGTAGGGCGGCATGCGGCCCTCCGTGATGGCTATGGCTTTGAAGTAGGTCGGGATGGTCGCGAGGTAGAGCGCACACGTGATGGCGAAGGATGCCAGGGCGACGTAGATGAAGATGTCCTCCATGTGGAGGGGAAACCTACGGCTCTTGAAGCTGCGCGCGCCCGTTCGCATGGCCACGAAGAGGCAGGCGACGCAGAGGCATATGATGAGGCCCGTCTGGGAGCGATCAGCACGGAGCCATCAATATGGCCCCAAGGCAGTGGAGCATATGGGGAGAGATTACCCTGTCCGCGCTCTGGGAGACATCTTGAGACACCATTCTTTAGCGCTGTTGCGATTGAATTGAACTGAATTGAATTGCGATGGGTAAAGAACCTCGACGCATTCAGGTTCCGGAGGAAGTGTCAGTCAGGTTCGAGGGCTGGATCAACAGCAACCACCACCCGGCCGCAGCTGCAAGGGCTTCCGCAGCAACAAGACAGGTCGGAGCTCCGGGCGCAATTTTCGACAAGCGCCGAGTCTGCCGAGGTCGAGGTCGAGGTCGGGGTCGGGGGTCGGGGTCAAGCATATGAGGCTGGCCTCCATTGCGGGCAATCTCGAGACGTGCAATATGGAGGGCGGAACGCCGGCAATCTTAGCTGCCAGGCCAGGCAAGCGTGCGGCCCATCTTCCCCCGTCCCGGCCTGGCGCGTGCGGCCCAGCACTCGCTCAGGGATGTAAGCCTGCTGCTTGGCGAAGGCGGCGAAGGCGGCGAAAGGCTCGCGCTCCGCACCAGACGAGCAAAAGTCCGGCTGTGCCTGTCGGGCCCTGCTAGCAAACGGGCCCCCGCCGCCGCCACAGCCGCTGACGGGCTTAGGGCCGCTGGGGCGGTGGAGCCTAGCGGGGAGCGCCTAGCGGACAGGGCCGCGACTCCCCGTGAGCGCCGGCCCGGCCCCGGCGCGCCCTCGGCGGCCCAAGCCTAGCCGGGAAATACCACCCGCTGTCAGTCCCATCGCGCGCTGGGCCGTCGGCGAGAGAGAAGACACCGGCCCCGGGAGCAGCAGTCCTGATAAAAAAGTGCACTGCAAGCCTCCGTGCGCTGCATCCCGTCCTCTGCCCTTCCCACATGCCACCCCCATCCTGGCGGCGTGCTTCGTATCGAGTTAGCAGCGGCAACTTCCACCTCAGCTTGTCCTGAAACGACCAACCGCTCCAGGATGCGTCTCCTCAGTCTGGCCGTGCTGCTCCTGCGGCTGGGCTACGCCCGCGCCGATGCTGCTGCTGCTCCTCCTCCCACCGCCGCAACCCCGTACACGCTGAGCGACGTCGAGGCCCAGATCTCGTCCTATCTCGACCAGAACGCCACGCTGACCGCGCGGTCCGCTGCGCCGTTCGGCTGCGACGTCGCCGTAAGAAGCCCTCCCGCGCTGCCCCGTCGCTGACCCGGACGCTGACTGACTGACGGACGCGTCTCGGCAGTGCGGCTTCCTCTCCTTCACCCTGCCGCAGCGGCTGTCGTGCCCCGACAGCCCGACGTACGAGTTTGAGGAGTCGCGGTACTGGTCGCAGCAGCAGGCCCTGACCCGGCCCGCGTGCCGCTTCTCGCCCATCTCGGCCGCCGAGGTGTCGCTCGCCGTGCTGACGTCGCGCGTCACCCGCTGCCAGTTCGCCGTCAAGAGCGGCGGCCATGCGGCCTTCGCCGGCGCCTCCAACATCGACGCCGGCCTGACCATCGACCTCATCAACCTCAACCAGATTGCCGTCTCGGCCGACAAGACGCAGACGTCGGTCGGCGCCGGCAACGTCTGGTACGATGTCTACACCCATCTGCAGCCCATGGGCCTGACCGTCGTCGGCGGCAGAGTCTCGGCCATTGGCGTCGGAGGCTTGACTCTGGGCGGTGGCATATCCTTCTTCTCCGGCCGCTACGGGTGGGCGTGTGACAACGTCAATGCGTACGAGGTAGGTTGATGGGCATCCTCCCTTACACTTTGCCTTTCTCTTGGACAAGTCTCACAGCTGGCCAGGTCGTGTTCGCCGATGGCTCCATCCACACCGTCAGTTACAACTCGCGATTCTCGGACCTGTACTGGGCGCTGCGTGGCGGCGGCAACAACTTCGGCATCGTGACGCGCTTCGACCTCGCCACGTACCCCCAGGGCGACCTCTGGGCGGGCTCGCAGACCTTCATCTACAATAATGCCACGGCGACGGCCATCAACAATGCCTTCTACGAGCTCGCCATCAACTCTCCCTCGGACCCGTACGCCCAGATCATCACCGCGTACGCCTACGCACAGTCCTTCGGCACCTTCGTCATCGCCTCGGATCTGCAGTACGGCAAGCCGGTCGCCAACCCGCCCATCTTGAAGAACTTCACGTCCATCCCCGGCGCCGTGGCCAACACGCTTCGCACCACCGACCTCGCCAACCTGACGCTCGAGTTCAACAACACGAACCCCGGCGGCTTCCGGTATGTTTTTAACCCGAGGTGCGATTAGGGATGGCCGTTGCTGACTGGACCATCGCAGGCAAACGTACTGGACCTTCACGGTGGGCAACAGCGCCTCCCTGATGTCCGAAATTGTCTCCATCTACATGGACGAGGTCGAGCCCATCAAGGCTGCGGCCGGAATCGTCCCCTCGGCCGTTTTCCAGCCCATCACCACCGACATGATCTCCCACTTCTCCAAGAACGGCGGCAACCCGCTTGGGCTGAACGGCCAGGGCCCATTGAACCGTGCGTGTTCCCTTATCCCTCTCCTGTCCTTTTCAGTTTCCGCGTGCTTTCTCCTTACTCACATGCTGGACAGTGGTCAACATCGACATCTCTTGGTCCAACGCCTCCGACGACGCCCGCATCATTGCGGCCGCGCAGAACATCGTCAACCGCTCCGTCGCCGCCGCAAAGGCCCGGGGCCTGGACAACCAGTTCCTGTACCAGAACTACGCCTCCCTGCAGCAGAATGTCTTTGCCAGTTACGGCGAAGCTAACCTGGCGAAACTGAAAGCCATAAGCGCTAAGTATGACCCAGCGGGGGTGTGGCACAAGTTGCAGCCGGGGTACTTCAAGCTCGCTTAATTGCCGACATGACGCAGCATCCATGGCGTGTATTAGCGGAAGCCACATTACCTGCCAGCTGTAAAATAGTGTATCACTAGTTTAACACTCTCTTACGAGGACTGCGGTAATATCTCGTAGTTGGGCTGGACAAACTTCCTGCAAAGTCGCGAGCCAGTGCAGTACTTTATGAAGTTGTTGGGCTCGGTTCAAGTGCCGACAGATTGTCACCACATCCATCCATGCCTGCGTCTATCTTAATAATACCCCGACATTGTTAAATATGTTTTGTCGAAATGAGTCCTTGGTGTGCAAGCTCATTGAGACGGGAGGTGTGGCGCTGACTACCCAAGTGCCGGGCCATTGAACTGGCGAGGTGTGAGGCCATACGGCCAGGGTCGCGACAACTGCGGCTGACCTGCAGGCAGGTCGCTTCAGTTGGTTTGTAACAGGTAAGAATCATAGTAATAACAATGGAATATTTAACTACGCGATTTAGAGGGTCAGCCATATAGCCCCCCTAGACGGCCCCCGTAGTAAGTGGTTCGACCCGCCTATCGATTGCCGGACGAGATCTAGCCCTGCTAGGGCACTGGCTTATATAGGAGTCGCCTGAAAGGTTTATATAGAAACCCATGAAGCTCGAATAGGGGCGAACTTGGTTTTGCGCCGACAGCGGTGGTACGGAAACCACCCGCTTGCGGTTTCCATGACACGTGCTAGCTAAAAATCCTATAGGTAATGCAGGAGACAAGATAGAAGCCAAGTGCTCCCCAAAGAAACCAGTCCAACACAGGCCCATAGATCAAAGTGGGCAAAGGATAAGGCGCTAAAGGGATCAGCAATAAACACATTAATATATATCTGAGACAACTCGTTAGCCTCTTCCTTCTGTTCGGATAGTAAGTCCCCCCGGGGCTAAGCCGTAAATCGTCGATCCGTAAGGAGAACAAAATGAATACTTCTAGCGTGAGAAACTGATTGACCGGTAACCATTTCCAAAACAAGGGTCTAGGGATTAGAAACTCGATAAAGTTGTCGCCTGAATATGAAAAAAACCCAAAAATCTGAGCGGTGGATAAAATAACATCCAGGATCACAAAGTAGATGAGATCTTTGGCCCAACTCGACTTCTGGTAATATCTCCGATCCGGGTGATCCCTTAGGTCATCGGGTGGCTCTTGGGCAATCGATATGATCATCTGAACTGTTTCGGTTCGTCTTGGTGGTGAATCAATGTTTTGTGATGCGGTGATTTCCGGGGTAGTCTGTTGTCGTCGAGAGGCCGGCGCGACTTCTCCAGGATAGAAACTCTCGAGAATAGCCAGTATGGGTGCTGCTAGAAGTACCAAAGGGACAACTTGTGCAAAGGTCCAATCGCTATTTCCGCCATGGCTTAAAGGCAGTGTTTGCGCAATCTTGATAACACCCCATATGAAGCTAGCAAGTAGCCACCATATCTTTTATTCTCGAAGTTAGTATTGGAACTTCACTGTTTGGCTGTTTGCCAGCCTTTGTCTAATATCAAGTAGAATTCGCACCTCAAAGAATATCGATGTCCAGGTGTCGAAACCGATTCTAATGACCAGAAATGCCGCCAATAATGGGTGGTAAATCATTGTTCGGCATAGAGAGTTTGCATGACTCTCGGCGGTATAGACTTTGTGGAGTCCGCGTCTCAGAAGTCTGCTGATATATTCTCTTCTGCCACCCAAGAAGTCGTCCGAAAGAATCTTATGAAGTCTCACAACTCGAGACACAAATCCTAGAACAAGAAGCAGGATAGAAAATACCATCGAGGCAAATGATATCTTGTCCCTGTTTTTCAGTGGGTTCAAGTAGCATGCTGCAAAGTCACTTGGAGTCGGAACTGACTGCGTATTGCTGTCCGTTGACCAACCAAAATTGCCAGTTGGAATCATGGCCACAATAAGCATTACCAGGAGGATGAACATGGAGATCAATCTCCATGCGCGCTCCCCAGGTCGGTTGTAAAGATAGCTGCGAAGAAACGTAAGGCACGACAGGTGTGTCAAGCTGGAAAACCAGGCGAGATAAACCATTACCTGCCAATGATAGGAGGACAGCCCGCACCGCAGTTGGGCGAATCCACTGATCAGAATGGAAATACCAGTCAGAATCTGGAGATCGCTCATGGACAGAACACTCTGAACGCTGCAATCAGACACATTATACCACAGGGCACTAAATAATTCCAGCGCACCTTTGTACATGCTTCTCGCATGCGGTGATTTGGTGGATTCTGCGATTGATGAGGATCGGGTATGGATCCGTTCCTCGCCTTCCAACGTCTGCATTTTGCGCCTAGATCGAGGAGAGCCACATCTACCGGGTTCGGTCGAAAATGGGTGGATAAGCCGGTGCCATCTTCCTCCCGAAAATGATCTTCGTTTGGATCGTATGCTGCTGCATATGAGAAGGCAACAATGCCCACTACAATAGCAGCAGACGCAATGTAGCCGACCACGACCTATAAGTCGACTGAGTGACCTAATATAAATCTCAATGTCAACCATATGACTTACACCTATTCCTGATATATCAGCATATGGTGGTACAGTCCCCGGGTGCTCGGAACAGTTATATAGGCAGGTATCGAGGGCCATAACATGGGGTCGTTGGCTTTCGATCCGGTGGGACAGACCAGTTAACGTGTACAAACAATTGTTATCGAGCTGGTAAGGACGTCAATTGGCCTCATATTTCGCAGATGGCGAGGATTCAAAAGCTCCCCATCATGAAGACGCTTGGGAAGATGTTGTTTGCGGGAAAATATAGTTCTCCTACTCTGTACTCCGAACAGCCTCTTTGTAAAGGTTTAATCCAGCGCGTCAGAGCTGAAACACCGACCCCACCTGATGGATCCGTAGCCAGCCATCTCATGCCACAAATAATCAATCCGTCAGCGCAATGCAGCCGTGCTGAAGTTCCTCGAGTTCAGCTCACCAGCCTCACAGTGCATACACACGCACTACGCACCGACGCCTGGTGGCCAAGGAGCCAATAGGGCAACTAATTGATTATTGTACAGGGTGCATCTGCCGTCCGGCGTTTTATTGTCGATGTCTCCTATGGTTGATTTTTTGCTTTTTAGTTGTTGCACGGCACGGATGCATACAGGTACATGCAAGGTAACCAACTGACGATCGGGCACACGGTCTCTCGTGAGTTGGGTAACAAAACACTCTTGATTTTTCTATCTGGTGATTGAATTGAAGTTGGTGACTTGTACGGAGTACCGATCCAATTGAGGCAGGCATCTGAGACATTGCATTCGCCGTGTGGCCGATTCTTGGCATCTAGTTTGGACAAACATCACGCGTCTATTGATCGTACAGTACTTCTTGCGCGCGCGTACTGAAGGAGTAGGGTTTTCGCCACCACTTCGATCTGTGGAGGTAGGGTATACCCATTGGCGAGGCATCCCCAACAGCATCGTCATAGCCCAGGGCTAGTCCGACCAACCATGAGCCGGCCACCCGAATAGCTCCCATCCTCACATTCGCCCCTCATCGTCACGCCTCGTTCTGGCTGGTCGGTTCCACCAACCTCATCGCTTGCTGATGCACTGCAGCCCAGTTGCAGATGCCGCCTACCCGCTTCCGTTTGCGCCGCCTCGCATCGCAGCCTTCCGCGGGCTCCCGGTACTGTCTGAGGAGCCGTTGAATGCCTCCAGGCGTCTCAGCGATGCCGTCTTGAAATGAACCATGGCGCGTACAGTTTCGCCGCTCGATAAGCTTCCCAACGAGGTATGAAGGTCGTGCGTGAGCGCAATGTGAGTTTTTGAGATTGACCATGAAGGTTAGCTGTTGGCCAGCACTCTGGCATCGCTATCCGCCAAGGACTTGATCATCAGCACGTCCGTCTGTCGCCGCTTTTACTCGGTGGCCGCGCGCGTCCTCTATCGGCGACTGCTTGACACGGCTTCGCTACCAGACAATGAGTTGATTCTCGAGTGCTACCACCCAAGCGCCAAGATCTCGACGCCATACCTGTGTTGCCGGTATGTCGGGACCAAGTTGGCGGGCAAGGGCGCCATTGACGAAAGCTCACCAGCCCTCGGCGACTTGCCGAAGCTGTACTCGTCCTTCCGGCCCGTCGTCACCAAGGAGAACCAGCGGCGGAGATTCAGGCCCGGTTGGCCGGCGGCTGCCATCACACGGCAAGAGACACCTGGCGAGGACGAGGCGGCAACGCAAGAAATCTTCCTCGATGAAGGGGAACTCTTTACGCAGCTCTGCGCAGTAACCAATGTCGTCAAGGAGAGCATGCGGCCGGGATTTTACTTGAGTCACATTAACACGTGCGACGGCGTCATCCGCGTCTGGAGGGAGTGGCTCGCCAACCTGGCCAGCACATCGACGGTTCGTGACGGTGAGCCGGCGTCATCGGCGGCAGATCTCGACAGGTTCTTGTGGGTTGACCCGGCCAAGAACGTGGGATTACGCTTCCTCGTCAGGGCGAGCCCGTCGGAGAGGATGCCGCTGATCTGCGGGCCAGAGGACGATGCGCCCGTGTCGTACTCGCTGATCTACGAAGGTATGGGCAGCCCCCTTTCGTTCTTCGGTAATGCAAAGGTGAGCGAGTTCTGACCGACGGCAGAGCTGCTAGTGCGGACGAGCATGTTGCTGTTCGCAGTAGAGGCATCTGCGCTGCAGGAAGTCGCGCGGTCCAGCAAGGCCGTGGTGATTTCGCAATACGATGGCTCCTTGCTGTGAAGCAGCACACTGTGATGAATCTCCCAGGGGAGCGCGCAATGCTCGACCGAGCTGCGGCCATTCGCTTCAGCAAGGCCGTAATCGGAGGAGGCACGACAAGACGGGACTCGGAACCAAGTTGCTCAACCCCTTGCGCTGGAATTTGATGTCTCTGGTCTCAACCTTGGGAAAAGTCGGTAGTAAGGGCAATGACTGGGCTAGCCACATGGCTCGAGCATGGCTCACGCTTCACCATACTCATCTTTGCGATCTGTCACTTCAACAGCGGAACAACTTCCGTGGGCGAAAGTGGCCCGTACGTTGCTCATCAGGGCACTGCCGCCTCAAATAGCTTCAAGCTGAGCCACTTGTGGCACCAGTCGACGTTGAAGTAGCCAGTCGAACGGTTCCTGAATATTTTTCGCCCGATGATGGATGATTTGAGTTACTAAACGCTGGGTCGTGCTGCTGCTACTGCGGCCGTTCGCCCGGTTTGATCGACCACGGATGCGACTGTCCCGAGCATCGAACTTGACAACCAACGTCGCGCGGATGCAGCCGTAAGGAACCACACCAAACGGCAAAATCCAATGCATGAGTCCGAGTGGCGACATTTCACCAGCCCGACAACGCAAGCCTGCAGCGGCTGTGTTGGCGATGCTGCTGCAGGCGTCACAGAATGCTCGGCACTGCGGCGCCCCTTGCGGAAAGCAACCGACTCCGCTCACCCTCTTGCCCTCTTTCGTTTCCCCCGCTATCTCTTCTGCGCGAGCTGGGAGAGAAATTCCATGGGATTCCGCAGGGAGATGCGGGGAGCGGGAGCATAAATGCAGCGGCATGGAGACGACGTGCGCACCGGTCGCAAGGGAGGATGTAAAAACCGGGTTGGCACGCAGGGCCCGGCTATCGAAAAGCAACGTGCGGCAGAGGCTTGCATATGCGCTCCGCTCCAGTCGTTCGACGTTGGTGATACTCGTGCATTCTGTCGGAGGCTTGTAGCGTTTGAGCAAGACGGGTTAGCGTCCTCGCCGCTTTGGCCTCGGAGGCTCGGCACTGGCTTCGCCCAGTTGCACGACTGATCGGCTCGAAATTATGCAAGGAGCAGCCTTGTGCTAGATTGCAAAACGGTAGATGGTAAGTCGACGGATGTAGGGACGGAGAAGGAAACGGTATGATGACTGTACATGTCTCTCGCGACCTTGCCCCATTGGCTCACACCTGTAATTACAATTTACAATTACCTTCCAGGTAGGCTTAACAGAAGCCTGCCAAGTTGCCAGTGTTTGGGATCATAGAGTTACTTTGGCGGCTGACTTACACGATGTGATTAAGATCGCACTGATGGTTGCACCCGTTCCAACATGTGGAACCCTTGCCTTGTTCGACGTTTGACACGGGCCAAGCATCAATTGGTTGGTTATGTCCCTTTGGGCCTCCTCAAATAGTCATTGTTTTGCGCTCTTGATTTGTTCTTTCGTTCTCGACAAAATACATACCTGGTTGAAGAGGTGAGTTTCTTGCGACTCGCAAGCTTAATTCAGCCTTAATCGTAGTAGCTTAGTCTCAAGAGCATGGGTGAAAGAAGAGGACGGCACGGGCAGCCTATAGATGTGTCAGAGAGTCATCAAAGCACCGTAGTATTTACGAGAACGAGGGGTCGCCGTGCCTCCCTTCGTGACGTTGCGTTGCTGGTCAGAATCCCACCGCTAGCCCCAACTTGGCAGCCAACTCTAAAGTTCCTTGCCTCGGATTCTGCCGGGGATATTTCCCTGACCTATGACAGGGCGTCTGGTCGTTAGGGGGATGCAGCAAAGGCCGAACGCAGCGGCTATCATGTAATTCGATAGGCCGTTACCTGGCTCCGCAAGAGTTGAGAAAACGTAACAAGAAACTGCAGCTGCCTCGAGAGAAGGCGGGAGAACAGCAGCGTCCTCATTTTCAGACCGAAGGAAGGCTCATAAGCAAACCGCTGAACTTCATGACCAAGGCTGCGGGCACGAGTATTTTGAAAATCGTAATCGGCATACGTCGCTGTCTGATCATAGTCCCCATCCACCCTTTCTTCATCTCTTCGCTTCACAGGTCTCGGGTCGGCTGGAAATCCTCGGCATTGTCTGTTTTCCCTTTTCTGGTCCATGGTCTGAACCAACACCTCAACATTGAAAACGGGCAGGAGCCTGTTGGTTCTTTCACACTCTATGTCCTTTTGCTTCACGGGAGCGGCTGGAAATCCTCTGCATTCCCTTTTTGTCTCTTTCCTGACCCGGAATGCCGGAGCAGGAAATTACTATGACCAAATTGTACAAGCGCTTTCAAAGGAGGGCTTGCCCGCCGGGAGGTACTTTTTTGGTAAAGCTCTGTTCAAGTGCATCAACGGCAGTGGAGATATCGATTTCACGATAGTTTGTTCGAATGGATGCCAGAACAAGGGCTGTGGCAAGGATGATGACTGCAAGTAAGAGGCTTTGTTCGGAGATGGTACTTTCCAGTACATAGGTGGAAGCCATTTTGCCACAGACAAGCTAAAACATGAAGTGGTCTTTTACATGCTTGCGCGGCCAGATTATCAAAGAATTCGTCCCAGCCGTTGTTGACCCCCTTGCGTTGTTATGCCTCCCTTGAATAATATACATATTAAGATGCCTCGTGTTTGAATACCTGATGCGTGATGTCAGTTGCAAAACGTCGAGGACACCTAAGAACTGGGCCCGTTTATCCTTATCTAGCCGAAAGCCAAGACTATGCTTATACGCGGCTACCCCACCATGTTATTTTGTATCTCTCACCGATGTACGATGCGTTATTCAGTCGGACAGAGCATCTCCCTAGAGTCGGCATCGCCGTATCAAACGTGGAGTGCCCACGCATTTCCGGTCCGGCAGAACGTCAATCGCTACGTGAGAGACCTTAAATTGGTTGTCTTCGTTGCGCAGGAGTAATGCGGATAAAGTTTCTTAAAGGGCTGATGATAAGAGGTGTCAACGTCTTGAGCCCCCCGGGGTTCCACTCCGGGCCCCGTCGCTCTAATCAAGCCCCCTCCAAGACTTCGTATAATCAAGTGCAATTTGTCTACTCGTACACTCGATCATGCCTGGACTGGCTTTGCGAGGTCTGAGAGCTTTGACGAATAATCATGCCCTCAGAACCAGACCATTCGAAGGAGCGCGCCATCTGCATCACTCAGATATCGGAGGTCGCCGATGGCATGTAAGGCCATCTGCGGCAACAACGAGCTTGGCGATTGCGCTTTGACGAGCCATTCTATTACTATCACCTTCGCGGCGTGGCCGGTGAATACGGGGCGGTTCGAAACGAATGCAAAGAAATTCAAGTATATATATCGGCGGTTCGACACTTCTAGCAGAGACACGACACTAAGTACAACGCACTCCTATCATCGCACATAATCTAAACATCTTACATACTTCTAAGGACTTATACTTACATCTTCGGTCTCCCGCCTCTTCGTCACGATGAAGTACTCCATTGTTCTCTCTGCTATGTTCGGCGTGGCACTGTCGACTCCCATCTGGGGACAGATGCTAGCTTCCATCGGGAAGATTGGTTCCTCGGACAAAGCTGAGCCGAAGCCCGATGCTGACGGTGAATGCAAGCCGTCAGGCACATGGGTCCGATGGTCGGAAGCGGAGCAATGCTGTAGCAAAGCAGCTACGGCACCTATGATGCCGATGGTAAGCCTTTTCATCTCTATTTTTTGAACACAAGTCGTGGCTAACGAGATTTAGCCGGGATGGACTCAGCCGTACTGCACGTAATCACAGGTCGGAGTCACATAAAGGTCTGGTCTAGGTCTTCCAAAGGACATACAGGCGCCGGGGTGTGGGCAAGCAGACAGGCCGGGACTTGGTGTTGTTTTGATAGGATGACGGAAACAGGAATCGACCAGAGGAGTTGGGCAAGTAGGCCCAATTCCCCGCATTCTACAATCTCACGATGCCCTGAGGAAGCCATCAAGCTATGGTACTGGAGGACGTTTCTGGGGCTTTGAGATATTGCAGGCGGAAGGAGGCTGGTCCTTGCGACGAGATGGACCAAATCGCGCGTTCACATTCTTGATAGCCTTTCGTAGTTTCAACAGTGGGAGTAATTATCAGTTCCATTATTTTCAAATTGCTGTAACTTGGCGGCGAGAAGCGGCATGTTTGAAGTCTTGCGCGGATGCTTCATGTTGGCGGCCGTCAAGAACGGTTATCGCTCCGTGAAAGTTATGCACGTTTCGGAAACGCCACGGACCAGTTGGCGGGCTTCAAGCCAAACTCTGACATAAAGCGGCACTGCTCATGCACCCCCTTTATCCAGAGCACGCACATGTACGACTATGGGGGGCTGGGGAAAAGGCCGAGCGAGAGTCAGTCAGGGGTTCGCCCCTTGCGTCGCCGTGGAGGAAGGCCCTTCCGCCTCTTGCCCAACGCGGGACCACCTACCCGGCACCTTCGTCTACCGTCGCTCATCGCTCATCCATCATCTCCACACCACCTCGTTCCTCGTCCGCATCACGACAATGCTCGGATGCCCTCCTCTACGCACCGCGCAAGACAAGAGGCATCATCGTCCGGAACACTCGCCGGAATGTCTCGACCTACCCGCGACTCGTCGGCACGTTCCAGGGCGCTCCTCGCGTGCTGCTGCAGCCAATATCCATTATCCAGGAACGGCTCGTCTGGGAACAGCGAGTGTTGGCTTGCAACCACAAGGGACGGAATGGCCGCGCCTGCGTGGCCTTGGCTGCGATCCAATGCGCTGATGGGCTCGCAAAACCACATGATCTGGCATGAGATCTGATGGATCCCGCTGCTTGCATGGTGGCTGATGCTGGCTGGCGATCAGGGGAACGCTGCGTAACAGAGCAGCATCATGGCTTCTCGCCCGGACTCCAGTCTAGGGCCCAAGTCGGCGCTGCTTCCTTTTGGATTTTTTTTTCTGGTGGCCGCCGGTCGGAACGGTGCTTCTGCTTGTCTGCGACTCATGCAGCTCACCTTGTCGTTTCCGCTGCATGGCGTCTGTCTGTCCCTCTGCCCCTCCATGCCGACGTGATCGTCCAGCCACGAAGCCGTAGCAATTTTTCTTCTTCCTTCAGGCCCACGTCTCCACGCTGCCTCCTGAACGTGGTGCAGCTCTTGAATCCTTTTCTCAGCTCTCATTCCCCCGCGGTCCGCCGCTTGGTCCCGTGTGACGTCTGAGTTCCTCGAGTTCGTGGGCGAGCTGGTCTCTTCTGCTCGATCTCCTCCTCCTACAAGGCCCTCGCTTTCTTCAGGCCGCTGCCATGAATTGGGATCTCAATAGGCCAGCCGTCATCATGCGGCCTCCATCGATCTATTCGCCGAAACAAGTGCCCAGCTCCTTTGGCATGGATCGCTCAGACGTGAGCGGGAAGGTCACACACTCGTCGCCTATGACGGGTTCCTCGAAGAGGCTATCCTTTGGGTCTTTTTCGAGCGAGCAAAAGACCGTCAAGCGCGGCAGAGGAAAATATTCGGACGTCGAACTGGTGCCGCAGCCGAGCGATGACCCAAATGATCCATTGGTGAGATGTGCTGCTGGGCGCCCCCATCAGGGCCAAGATGGATCAATAACTTACCATACATGACAGAATTGGCCGCGATGGCGAAAATACTTGAACTTGACGTCTCTGTTGATGATGGTCGGACTGGTGGGCGGCATGAAAACCGCATTCGTCGCGACAAGCGGCGCCATGGCCATCCACTACAACGAGTCTTACACGGCCGTCGCCGCGCTGACAGCCGTTCCCGTCATGCTTTCTGCCGTTACCGGCCTCGCCAGCTCTGCGGCCGCCAAGTTCTGGGGAAAGAGGCCCATGTATCTCGCCTCGGCTCTACTGCTGTTCATCGGCTCCATCTGGAACACGACGGCCGGCGACAGCTACGGCTCCTGCATGGGCGCTCGCGTGCTACAGGGCCTCGGCTGGGGAGTCTTTGACGCTCTGGTCTTGGGCTCCATACAAGACACGTACTACGTGAGTCCATCCAATCGGTAGAGATTTCTTTCTTTTACCCATGTGCTGACGGTGGTACAGGAACACGAGCGAAATCTGCCCGTGTCCTTGTACAACGTCTTCACCATTGCTACCACGTGGGGATCCCCTCTGGTTGGCGGCGTGGCATCCACCAAAGCCGGCTCTTTTACCGAGCAGTTCCGCATCATTTGCGGTTTCTTCGTACTTGCCATCCCGCTGCTAGTATTTGGGGCGCCCGAGACGGCTTTTGACAGGTCAAAGGCGGCCATTGTCCCGTCCCCTGTCCCCGGCATGGACGGCTCGCCCCAGTGGCGCCCGTGGCGCCTCCGCCACCGTCTGAACAAGGAGACAGCTATCGAATACGTCAAGAGCACCAGACTGCTATCCTTTAGGGCAGCCATAACGTTGCCGACTGCGTTGCAGGCTCCACGAGCTCTCATCGCGCCGACAACGTGCCTCCTCTTCATCTTAACCCTGATGCCATATGGCGCGCTGTGGGGTCTCACCACGTCCGTTGCGCTCTTCACAACAGCCCTTCCGCTTGCCCTAGATCCCGCCAGGATTGGCACCCTTATGGTAGGCCCGTGGATTTTCGCCACCTTAGTCGTCGGGGGCTTGTGCTTCTACAGAGGCTTCTACCAGAAGTTTACCAGTCACGTCAGCTATGGCATCATCGCAGCGGGCACGTTCCTCGTCCTTGTAGGGACGCTCTCTCTGGGACTCGGTATGTACAACTTCATGACGCGCGACTCGTCCGACCAGCATCGGTTCTTCAGCCCCGCTGCCGCCGACCAACTCAGCTTGCCGCTGCTCTCCTTCCAGCTCGGCGCCCTTGCCGGTGGGCTGTACGTTCTTGACACTATTACGCGACCCATACTCGCTCGCTCGGCGTCCTTTACGTCCTCGAGCATTGCCGTCGCGCAGCGCAGCATCGGCGACATGCATGTTGGCGTCATCGTGCTGCGCAACCTCGCCGCGGGCGTCTTCATTATGGCCATGCCCAGCGCCGTCGCGCACGCGGCCGGACTCAAGGCCGCGGTCATTGGCCTGGCTATCACCCAAGTCCTGCTGGCGGGCGCCGCCGTCGCGCTGTGGTGGTTTCTGGACGACGCCATCTGGCGCGTCGACGGCAAGCTCATGGGTCTTGTCGACCTGCGGTTGCTGAAGCAGTCTGCGAGCTTCTTTGACCATGACTGAGTTGCGTCCCGTCCCGTCTAGGAACGAGACGAATACAAAATCCGTAAAATTATCAAAAGCAAAATAAAAGTGAAGAACAATTGGGAGAAAAAGGGCTGGGCTGCTTTGACAAAATCAAAATGGGGGACTCGACTGAAGCAAGCAATCGTGCTCACGAACCGACGACATATGTTTATTTGTACCGCCTCTTATCCCTCGATCCTGATGATACGAATGTACGCGACCACCTCTTACGATGGGATGTTATTATGACATGGAGCATGTAGAACCAAGAACAAGAGTACGATAAACCTGAATGAAAAGAAAAATTAAGTCTTGTGCAATAAAACTTTAAAGTGTTTGTCTTTTCCTGTTTGTCTTTTCCTGCGTTCCTATCATATCGCCATGCAGTACTAGTGTATAAGAATAAACCTCCCATCTGCCCACGCCATGTAAGCGCTCCCGCGAGGGAGCCTCAGGATCAGGGCGTAGGTGCCGTTCGAGCTCGTCGTGGCATTAAATAGATGTAACATTACAATGCGTGCGGGGCCTAAGAGCCCGTCATCCTGGTATCTCCATCCACTTCTGTAAAGGGTCATGTTTCGACAAAATATTGATACATAGAAAAAGAAGAAGAGTGAGGGATATCATCGTAGCCAAATCCGTGATTAGACAAGGGTGACGGAAGAAAAATCAAACAGACCGCCGGTTCGCCTTGCCCGAACGCACGTTTCTCGTCGCTCCGTCCCTGCTCAGAGACTGCCTGAAGTCTTGGCCGGCAGGTCGGGTACGCGTCGCAACTCGACGTCACTGCCCATGGTGGCAGAGTCGACGTCGTCGAAAGAGATGTCGTCACGGATGTGCGTGGCGCGCTCCCGGTCCACGGTGCGGTCCGCAGTGCCGAACGCGTCCTCCCTTGAGCGCTGCGAGGCATCGGCCGACTGGCCGCGGATGCGTTGCTTGACGACGGCCCAGCTGGTTGTGAAGAAGATGAGGAAGTTCCAGAGGCCCTGGAGGGGCAGGACGGCGGCGGTGGCGGCGTGATACTCGAAAGGCGAGTTGCCCACAAGCCAGCCGTGGATGCGGTTCAGGCTGCTGGGGATCCACGTTACCAGCACGCTGATGGCGAAGAGGAGGCTTGTACGCAGGTATGCGCGCTTGATGGGGTCGTCAATGACGAACTTCGATGCCGCACGATTGGTCGCGGTGACAACGCGGGTCAGGGGCGACGTGGTTGTTTGGGGCCGAGGCGCGGCCGACGTGACGTTCGAATAGTACTGTGAAGGGTTTACAGTCGCTCGTTTGGGATTTGTGCTGCCGTTGGAGGATACCTGCCCGGCGGGTGGCATGTGTGCTGGCTTGGGCTCGGCGACATGAGCGGCGCCGTCGGAGGCTGACGTGTGGACGACCTGGACCTCAGTGGTAACCATACCGTAGAAACCGTCTTCCGCGACGGGATGGTCGGGAATGGCCTAGAGAGTGTGGTTAGTGCCATTTTTGAGGGCCAATGTGCGTGGTGCCAGGATGTCGTCTCAATATTACCTGACTATAGTTGCCGGCCTCGCGATTCTTAGATGCAGGAAAGCTACGTAGCTGGTTCCGCGACCGAAAGACATGGTATCCAACCAGAAAGTAACACAAAATGGAACCGATGATGCAGATCCAGATGAGCATGTAGTACGTATAAATGCGTACGCTGTCCCACTTAGGGTCAACCCAGCACCAAATCTGCGTAGTTTCGCCTGTTAGAGTCCAGGGCACGGCAAGACAATCCGGGAGGAAGACCATACCGTAGCTTCACCGTAGACTGAACCTTTGGTGGGGCTCTTGATGAGGAGAAGAGTCAAGGCAATGATAAAGGGGCCGCCATAACAGATGAGACAGTACACCCACCACCACCGGCGAAAGGAGTCGGGGCTTGTGCGGTAGTAGAAGACAAGAAAGACGTTGATGGCCATGGCGAGGGACCACCATGGGTCGGATTGCATGAACCTAAGAGCAGTCAGCAGCATGTTCGTAACTTTGTCGCTGTCGAAGATCACATCCAAAGTCGCGGAACGTTTGAACGTTTTCGCCTTGCTGGACTCGTGATACCTCGTCTTTGAGAGCATAAAGTTGGAGCATGGAGAGTTCTTACATCTCAAACAAGAAACTCTGTGTCTGACATAACGGTGTGCCCTTGCCCTCGCTGAGACCATCCAGCGCGATGATACTCGCGATGCTGGCTCCTACATTGGACACACTCGCAAAGACGATGAAAGTGTTCTGCACGTTGCGCACGCGGCGCACCAGCGCATACGTCAGAAAGATGAGCATGACGCTAACGAGGCTGATGGCGCCGCCGGTGCGCTCGAGAATGACGAGGGCATCTATCTGGCTCTGCGTGAGGTGCTCCGCAATGGGCAGCGAGCTGGCGGCGGGCATGTCCGGCATCTTCGCTCACGGAGGGCAACTCCCTCGAAAGCCCGTCTGGTCTTTTGGAGCGTGCTGATAAACAAAGGCGCTGCGGCGATACCGTGCAAGTGTTGGACCAGACTCGGATCAGTGCGAGTTTCAAGAGAACGTCGGACAAGTGAAGATCTTGAGCGAGACCTTGCGTGCGAAATGCGTGGGTTAGGAAGAGAATGTGAAAGAACGAAAAGTGAGCCTTCTCGCGAGGTGGCAAGCCTGCGGGAAGTCTGGTCGGAAACGGGAGGCCGCAGGTTCAAGAGAGCACCGAGGTGCAGTAGCAGAGGGGAACAAAGAGCCGCAGCTGCTATGGCCCGTCCGTTGCATCTGGCTGGCGAAGGATGTGCGTGCACTCGCGTGTGTGCGGCCACGGGCTAGCGGCAGGCCGTTGCTGAAGTATGGTTTCGACTATGCTGTGACACCTGCACGTAGCCGACAGAGGAGCACGAAACAAAGAGAAGGCAGATGACCAGAAGCACGGAGCAGGGCCACCAGGATTTCCAGTGTCCAGATGTCGCCTCTGACGACTTGGAGAGTGACGCGCACCAGTGAGGACGGGCTACCGGGGTAAGCAAAGGATTAGAGCTGGCTGATGCTGCCTCTTCCCTGCTGCATCGACGCGAACAGGCTTAGCTGCTCGAGGGCGCGAGGTTGCAGTAAGTGAGTGCTCGAAGCGGTTCTGCCTCCCGCCCAGTGTCTGTACGAGTTTGCAGCTTCCCCGTTAGGCGCGGGCCTGAGACGAGGGTATATCCGTGACGGTATCGTGCCGTGTCGTCAAGCAGGGCCTTCAGATCGTCAGGATACTCGGGACGAGCTGCAATCGGCTGGTCGTGGCATCAGCCAATGTTGTCTGCCTCGGCGTGGTCAGCAAGGCGACCAGATAGCCAGCTCTGCCCGGGGAGGTCACCTCAGCCCCGACTATATGCATTGAGACCCGTGTCCTTGGAGACGGTCTCCATCCATGCCTCGTCCAGGACATCTGGCTCCGGCACACGACGCCAGCGGAGACGGCGACAACACGCCACATTCACCCAAATTACTCCATACAGTCGAGCCGACGGCCCCGTCCAATCCAGCCCAGCCCGACCGGGGCGTGATCAGCCTCTGCTTTGCTCGCTCTGGCTCTAGCTGATATCTGGATCTTAGTTCGGACCATGGGATCAAACCAAGAGCCTGGACCTTGCCCCTGGCGAGTCAATCCAGGTCGCCCGGGGCGCAACGCCGTCCGGACACGGGCCATGCTCGACAACAGCCGGCCCCCACAGCCATCAGATCACAATGGAACAAGGCGAGCGCTACCGGGCTGCCGTGCTTACCGCCGCCCGCTGCTCGTCATAACCTCCTCCATCGACGCGCGGAGCCACGACACAATACGCATGGATCGCCCAAGCATGACGGAGCCCCGGAGCCACATCAATTGGGGCGCCAGAGACACGCAGTGCCGTGTCAACCGCCGCTCGCTGATGATCCCCGCCTGGGGCTGCGATGGGGCGCTGGTCATGCGGGGACGCTGTACGGATTGCCTGTCGCTGACTCGACCGACCCCCGACGCTGCGTGGCATCGAATGCCGGTGGATGGTGGCCTTTTTCGACGAGAACGCGGCCGCACCATGCGTTCCCCCATGCTGTGGCGCCGCATCGACCAGTCGAGCTTCAGGGGTGATTTGCTGGAAGAGGGATGGAATCAAAGGGCTTCGGCTGGTCGGCGGGGGGGCGAGGCTTGAGAGAGGCTTGCGAGGGCGAGAGGCTAGCACCCTGCCATCCACTAATGGGCCGAGTGCCTGGCGAGGCAAGCACGGCAGCCAAGGCAGCCACTGCCTCACCCGGCACGGCGAGCATAAACATCCATTGGATGACGATGGGGCTGCTTCAGCTTCAGGTTCAATGGCTCTACGAGCTCTCGTACACGCAACCCGCCTCGTCGTCTCTACTCCGTACTACGAGTCCAACTACGAGCAGAGCGCAACTGATGCACCGGCAGCCTCACCCCCATCGCTGGGTGCGGGGATGGCCCGCTTGCTCTGGCCAGCCTCACCTCAACGTCCCCTCCACGCGCCCTCCCGACATCCGCCTTCGTTCGACGCGAAAACATCCGACGACGTGGATTTCATCCCGCCCCCGGCCATGACCCCGACTTCCAGAACTTGGATATTACAGTGTTAGTTCTGGCGGCTGGGACATGGTTCCTTTGCAACGTCCCGCGAGTGGGAGGCGCCGATCGTGGTTCGACGACGGCGCAAGGGTCAGCGTCTTCCCCTCGTATACCCAGCCGCTGTTCTGCTCGTCGTCAGAGATGGTCCCCGACGCAGCCCGGTCTCTCTCCATGCACGCTGGGACTGGGAATTAAAAGACACAAGGGTTGGCGACGGTGAGAGGCACGCAAGGCACGGCAACGGACTGGACCTTTGCGAGAGCCAGGCCCGGGCCGCCGTTTACGAGTACGAGTGCTCGTGCTTGTGCCTGTGGGTATCTATCTTCAAATGCAGCTGCAGTCTTACTATCCGCGGCGGGGTGGCGTTTTTTGCATTTCGACGACTACACGTGGGGTTGCGCCACGCATGCCGCACGGGCTTTTATCAAATCGCGCCAATTGCTCAGTTGCGTGCTTCGTTTCGCCCAATGCTGTTGTTGCGGCACCCTCTGGAGTGGTTTGCCCACCGAGTCGCTCGTGGACTTGGGCACGCGATCCGATGTGAAGACTTCCTGGTTGGCAATCTGCCGACCGCGGCTCGGTCGGTAGGGGTCCCGCACGGCACGCACGAACCCCAGCCGCGTCTTCGTCGTCCGTATCCGTAGCCGTTCTCCGGGTCCCCACCGCCCCCTTCGGGAAGGACGTGCAATGGCGACATGGTGGTGAGCCGTCGATGTAACGGCACTGTCCTCAACCTGCGGCCACGATCCGGTCCTGAAGTGGGCCCCTTGCCGGGCCAATATCAAGCAATTAATACAGGAACTGCAAGCTTCATTGGCTGCATAGCAAGCCCCCGAGAAAATTGCCTTCGTCACGGGCTCGTGCGAGTGGTCGCATGTGGAGGTGGAAGAAAAAGACAGCCTCAAGGGCAGAGGTGGTACCCGTGCCCCAATGAATGAATTACTCGTATGTTCAAGTGTACTAAATAGGTATATCGAAATAATTATCACATGCCGGCTAGGCATGAAGCGAGCTCACTACTCCAATCCTTCTCTTATCCTGGTGGCCGTAAAAATCGAAGCTCGGGGATGTGACAGGTCCCAAGACTATGTACGAGATATGACACAAACTATGCTGCAACCTGAACCGCTAGTCGCCTCTAGAGCGTGTAGATGAAGTCTGGCCGCTTGTCGCCCAGCGCGTTGATCTCCCCCTCCGTCTTGCCCTCGACCCAGTGGTCGCGCTCGCCGTTCCTCCTCTTCTTGTTCTCCATCCTGAGGAGCGTGTACATCAGCAAGCTGCCGCAGAACATGCACACAAACAGGTACGCCGTGACGGTGCCGTGGCCGGCGAAGTAGCGCGGCGGGTCGTAGTAGATGTTGCTGCTGACCACGCCGTTGAGGTTGCCCCAGCCGATGACGAAGCCCAGGACGATGCCTCGTTTGTAGACGCCCTCGACGTTGTTGGCGATCCAGGCAATCGTCAGCGAGATGCTGGGGTAGATGCCGCAGGCGCCGAGGAACGTGCCCACGTACTGGACGTAAGGGTTCGTCGTCGCCATGAGCATGATGAAGCCAACGCAGCCAACGAGGGCGCAGACCATGTTGAAGATGCCTCGTTTCTGGAGCCTGTCCGAAGCGAAGCCAACAACGATGGTCAGGATGGCGGCCAGCGCGTAGGGTGGCACGCTAAGGAGCTGGTTCCTGATGATCTGCGTCTTGTCGGTGAAGCTCATGGACTGGATGATGCTGGGAAGGAAGATGCTGAAGGCGTAGAGCGGCATGAGAGGACCCATGTAGATGAGCATGCCAGCGTACGTCTTCCAGTCCTTGAGGGCTTGCCACAAGTAGGTAATCTTGAACTCCTCGTGTTCCGCCGAGTGCTGCCCGTCCTGCTTCAGGCGGAGGAGGACGCGCGCGCGGTCGTCTTTGGAGAGGAACTTGGCCTCGTCGGGAAAGTCGTGGACCATGAAGAAGGAGATGAGTCCGATGATGATGGTCAGGAGGCCCTCGATGATGAAGATCCAAGACCAGCCGGCGAGGCCCCGCAGCCCATCCATCTTCTGGATCGCCGCCGCCAAGAGACCACCGAAGGAGCCGGACACGGCGGCCGCGGAGAAGAAGATGGCGGCACGGACGCCGAACTCGTTCCGCTTGTACCAGCACGAGAGGTAGTAGTTGATGCCGGGGAACAAGCCGGCCTCGCAGACGCCAAGGAACCATCGGCCAGCCATCAGGCCGGACCAGCTCTTGACGAAGCCCATGCCCAGCATGCAGCAACCCCAGAGAACCCTGTGTCACGGATCAGCCACGGAATCAATCAACGGCGGAAGACACAGCCGGGTAGAATCGCCTTACATGATGATGGGGATGAAAATGGAGGGGCGCAGCTTCTTGAGAAGGAAGTTGCACAGAGCCTCAAAGACGGCGTAGGCGACAAAGAAGATGGTCAGGGTCGCATTGTACTGTTTCGACTTGGTATCAATGTGAAGATCCTTCTCGAGGTTGGCGATTTTGGCGTTGCCAATGTTGGTCCGGTCCAGAAAGCACATCAAGTACAGGAGAGAGAGCTATGAGAGGTCGTGTTAGACGCAACCAGCGGCACTCGGCGAGACGACAGCTCTCAGGCGCAGGGACAAGGCCTCAACGTACCCAAGGAATGAGGGCGAGGTCGAGCTTCCATAGCAGCTTTTTCTCCTGTTGCACACGCCGGAATCAGCATCGCGGTCTCTCCGCCCGGCTCAAGGCACAACTCACAGCCGCGAGCTTCTCCTCCGGGGACAGGCCGGCATCGGGATCGGCAAAGTTGTCGAGCTCGGAATTGGACCCCGTGTCGACGAGGCCCTTGTCCACGGCGCTCAGTTTCTCGGTTTCGACGTTCATGATGACGGCTCGCAGGAAAGTCGTCGACGTCGAAGGCGAGCGTCAAGGCGGAAGGGGGGAAAAGGGAAAGGGAAAGGAAGGGAAAGGGAAGGAGAGAAAATCGGGCGAAGATCAACGACGAAGCGGCCCTCAGTCTGCTTATTAGTCTAAGACAGGCGATTCCCGGGCCACCGCGGCCGACAGCCTTAACGGCGGCGCTCCTCTTTATTTTTCTGGGACACTACCTAAACGGGAAGATGCCGCAGCAGCCACCGCGGGGGAGAGAGGCCTCGAGTATGGGCTTTTTGGGGCAGGCCGCGGGAAAGAGAGATCTGCTGGCGGCGCTCCATTGTTGAGGTGGTAGCGGTGGTAGGCGGACTGGTGGCACCGGCACCACGATGGAGCCCGGAGTACACCGTACATGGACGCAACAGTACGAGTTACGATCCGGCGCACCGGTGGGCGTGGTTGCGTGAGTGTGGGGACCGTCCGGCGCGCGCGCAGACGAGGCCCGAGACAAGGGTATTTTGGAGGGGGCCCCGGCATGGAGGGGACATGGATGCTTGGTTGGATGGTTGGCCGTGGCAGGGAAAAGAGCCTCGGAGAAAGGAGGCACCTAGACATTTACACACGATGCTGTTTCGATGCGCATGCGGGGCAGGGAACAGGGCAGGGTCGTGGGAGGCGTTGCTGTCCAAGACGTGACGACGACGGACGGTTGATGCCAACCTGAGGTGCATCCATCCAGCGTCCGCGGCCTGCCCTTCGCGTCTCGCCGTCGCAGATGCTCTCCTGCCCGTTCCGTCGCCACAGCTGCACGGGGCACCGATGGCCGTCTGTACACGTTGTCGTCCGCATCCACGGTGCCGGGAGCGAGCGCTCGCTTGTGCGCGTTACCTTCCCTTCCATGGCAACCCGAAGATGATGGGTTTCTGGCCCCCCGGTGCGTGCGCAGAGCGCTGGCCGCAAGGCGAACGACGACCGACGCCCCTCCGAGAACCCTGCCCTTGAAAGCCTTCGGTCCTGCAACGCCCATTCGCCGTGCGACGAGAGTGTCAAGCTGCTCGAGAGAGGGTCCTTGCCTGGCCTGGTGGCACCGAGTGGCGACGGCCAGGAAGTGCCCCGGGCGCGCATTTTCGATGCAACCACGGTCCACCGGGGACGGATATTGGGGAGGGATCTTTGCGCCCAGATGCCGCGTCGAAGCCTGGTAAAGGGAATTAGAGAGAATAAAAAAAAATGTATCCGTATGTACATGCACAATGCTCCAACCAGGCGCTGTACTCCATGCTCCGTACGCCGCGCGGCTTGTTGTTTGCCGGCAGACGACGTCAAGGTGCGTGCCTCGGTAACGGAGTTCCGTACCATGCTCGCGACCAACATCCCTCGTGCCAGAATGGGGAGCGAAGGTGTCACCTCCCCGAACCAACAAAAAGTCTCTTCCTCACACTCTCTGTCCCTCTCTCCGGGGGGGCAGGTGTCCCAAGTCGCATGCCAGCGGGGACGGATCTGGCGACTCGATCAAGATAGAGCCACCGTGGCGTCGGGTATACACGGCCGGCCCGCGCGTGGCGGCTTACTTTGCGCCCAGGAACAGGGCGAGCTGCCTTTTTGCGGCGCCCAGAGGCACCGCAGAAAAGCAGTACTCGTACGAGCATCTTCTACAAGTAAATTCGTGTATGGGTGATGGCTCGTTGGTCGTCGTCGTAACGCCGCACGCTTACCTGCTATGGAAAGCAGTCCACCTGCACACGACGTCCGAACCAACATACATGGCCACACCCCGTCTCTCCCCCGAGGCCATGTTTCAGAGCCTCACGCGTAATCAAGTTCACGCAAGGCTGTTCCAGAAGAAAAAAAAAAAGTGCCATTCCAAGGGACCTGCGCCCCTCTTCCAGGCTGCATTAGACCCGGTCCAACAGCAGTTTGAAACGGACAGCAACCAACAGCACCTCATCAAATGTCGCAGCCGGTCCAATAGAGAGGCATTGAGGCTCAAAGGGTGCAGAAAAACTCTTCCGGAAGAGGCACTATTCGAACATGGAGGGACGTCAAGGTGTCGCATGTTGAGTTGACAACTGGCCGCTCGGCTCCCCGACTGCCCAACGCGTCAAAGGCCAAAGAGTCGACGTCCCTCGATGGGTGGGCGATCAAAGTACCGCGTACCTTGGTCGTCGGAGATCCGCACAGTGCACGCTGCTTGGCCACCTCATCGAGCTGCATCCATGAGGGGCCCGATGGCATTTACCGGGTTGCATCAATACCCGCGCCCGCAAAAAGACAGACGCACGGCGTCGGCCTCGACTCTGCTCGCAATATAAGCCGCACGAAGCCACCTTTGCCACGCAAGCCCCAGCGACCAGCTCTCGCCCACGCTTCCCACGACACTGGTGAAAAACGAGGCCCTGGCAGGGAGGCAGATCGGCACAAACCGAACGCACCGAAATGTCATGACGAGAACCTCCGAGCCGCGGGGCGCGAGGGGGGACCCAGCAAGACCAGCGGTGGAAGCTCTCCAGTTCGCCAAGGCCGCCTCCACAGCGGGAAAAAGGGACTTGGCGCGGGGCCCGATGGGGTCGCGATGGAGCCTGCTGGGATAGGAAAATTGGCGCGCGGTGGATCTGGCGCCGTCTTCGAACCTCAACCTCACTTCCTCAACCCAGCAAGGCTGACATCGCGAGCTGCGAAGCGCGAACCAGCATCAACGCTGTCGCGGTCCCCGCCCAAGACCCTCTCTGGTCGCGCCAGCCACACCGTCTCTGGCCTCTTCGCAGGTCGGGTCGAGCAAATCCTAATGTTCTCTGGCGCGTGGCCAGACGGCAGGACGAAGAGACGTATCGTCTTGTCGTGATCTGCAAGGGGCAATTTCCACATCCTCAACGGCCGGCGTCCAACTGCCGTTCCGGCGCCGCGCCGCTGCCGGTGACGACGGTGAGGGGCCAAGGCACATGGCCCGCGAAGCAAGTCATCGACGCAGATGTGTCCAAGCCATCCGTCCATCCGTCTCCTTTGGACCCTCCTCTGCGAAGTGGTCGTCGACGGAGAAGCCCAAGTGGTACCACCTGAGATGATGATCCCCTTCTCGTGCTACTAGCAGGGAAAGCCAAATGGTGCATCCGCCCGATCGGGCATATCCTCATTGCTCCGTGCTACCAGAACAGGATACTAGGCTAGACCTCGAATCTTTTTGGGATCCGCACGGCGGATCAAAGGCAGGTGCCCCATTTGTTGTCCCCAGAGGTATGTTGGGCGCAACGTTCTTCTGGCCAGAATGTCGTGATATCATTACCTCAGAGTTTGGAGAGACCATGACTCGCCTCACGAACTTTCTACTCTCACTAGAGCTCGTCTTCATTTCGCTTTGACATTGACTCATCAGTCTCCGCGCTTGATGTCTCAAAAGAAGAGAGCTATTATGTGGAGTTTAGCGTCATATCGCCAGCCTCCGACTGAGATAACTCACATCGTCGGCTTTCGTTTCCGCATCGGCTCCGCCTTCGTGACGGCCCATGATGTAACCAGCCCTCGTCTATCCGTGCTCCGTAGCCCGTAAGCGCCATCTACGTTGTGCGACCGCCAGCCGCCCTTTCGGCCTGAGCTTCCGGCGCCGCCCTCTTAATTTCAGCTGCGTCCAGCCGATCAGTAGCCCCCCTGGTATTCTACCCTCCTTGCCAATCCATCATCGATTATCGACCGCCTCCTCTCGGGAGGCTGCAGCCGGGCGGATTGCCCATCGGTGCGTGATTCTCCGGCCCGCAACAACCCCGGGGGGTCTCTCAGTTGCAGGGCTTGGTCGCCTTTCGGGATTCCTTGGCAGGCACGGCGAGCTTTGTAGGGTCGTACGCGCGTAATATTGAAGTTGCAGGGTAGATAGTCGTCCATTGGAACACATGGCGGCATGTACTGGCCGTCCACGGGCAACACAACAAAACTAACTGGTCTTCCGTGGAATGCCCAAGGTACAAAAGCATCGGTAGTGCCGTTGCAGCTGAGCCTTGACGGCCTCATGTGAGCATACATGCATATGCGGCCCGGAGGAGGACTGTGAGACGTGTGAGTGGCATTATATTGGATCAGTGTGTTTGCTGTACTACTTGGCAAAGACCATAGGCTGGCGAGAACGACTACCCTTGTCATCCAAATAGTTCACACCAAGCATAGGCAGATGTGCTCTTCTCTACTTGGCCAGGCCAAGTTCCTTGTAGAACGATTCCGTGCTCGGCGCTCTGCCCAAAAACTCCTTCAGAAATTCCATCTCGTCCATGCTACCACCACGCTCCAGTACCGTCCGGCGGTACCTGCGACCCTCCTTGCCGTCCATGGGGTCCTTCTTGAAGAACGAATGGAACATGTCGGTCGAGAAGACCTCAGAGTAGAGGTAGCCGTAGTAGCCGGCGTCGTAGCCGCCGATATAGTGGCCAATGTTGGCATATCGGTTGCCCCATTCGCTGTGTAAAAGGGCATATGTGGTCAGCTTTTGCTATCCCAAGGACCTTTTTTTTGTCAATGGGTACTTACAGTCCCTTTCCTTGGTCCTCTGGGCCCTTGATGCCCGAAATGTCATGTCGAAGCTGGTTCCAAAGCCTGCCTACGTGCAATTCCTTGATGTCCTCATGCGACTTGGGGGTGTGGATGGTCATGTCGAACATGCCGTAAAGCAGCTGGGTCAGCGTCGCGGTCGCCGAGTTAAAGTGCTTGGTCTTGACGAGCCTCTCCACCATGTCATCAGGGATCGAGGCGTTGGTGTCCCATCGCCGCGACAGCGCCTTGAGGACACTCGGAGTCCAGCACCAGTTCTCAAGCATCTGCGAGGGCGCCTCGACAAAGTCATCGACTACGCTGGTGCCGTGGAAGTAGCTGTAGCGGGTGCGCGCGGCAAGGTCGTGGATGCCGTGGCCGAGCTCGTGGAAGAGAGTCACAACTTCGTGATGCTTGAGAAGTGCGGGCTTTGTCGGGGTCGGCTTGCTGAAGTTGCACACGAGAGCGGTGGCAGGGTAGTTCCTGGTGCCGTCCTTGCGGATGTAACCCGGCTCCAGGTTGAAGTTGGCATTGTGGCCGTACTTGTTGTCGCGAGGGTGGAGATCCAGATACAGGTAGCCGCAGAAGCCACCGCCGGCGGCCTCGTCATCCCAGACGGAGTAGATGCCGACATCCTCGTGCCAGGCAATATCCTCGGCCTTGCCGGTAGGGCTCAGTCTCGCCCGGTCCTCGGCCTTGAGCTCGACGAAGACGAAGCCGAAAATTTCCTCAAAGATTTTGAGCATGCCAGCAAAGGTTGACTCGACAGGGAAGTACTGAGAGATCTCGACTTCATCAACGCTAAACTCCTTCTCCTTCATCACCCTAGAGTAGTAGGGGACATCCCACATGTAGAGATTGCCATCGAATTGCGCCCCTCGCTCCTCGCAATCGCGCTTCTTGTACTCGAGAAGGTGGTCAGCTTCCTTGACACCGCCAGGTGCGAGGCGTTTCCGTAGATCGCCCAAAAAGTCATTGACATTGGTTGAGGTCTTGGCCATCTTCTGCTCAATCCGCAGACTGGCGTGGTCGGGATAACCGAGCATACGAGCCGCCTCGTCCCGGAGCTCAATGATCTCCTGGAAAAGTGGCACATTATTGTTGGACTATCCGATAGGTTAGCTCCAGAAGTTTCGCTTCCCAACGCTTGTGAAAATATTGACTGTAAATCTCACCTTGTTTGCCTCCGCCATGACATATGTGCGTCTGGTCTCTTCGTGTACAGCATACTTCATGAGGGGGAAGAAGTGGTTGTACTTGAAAGACAGCTTGACCTTGCCCTCATTCGCACCAGTGCCCTTCTCCAGCTCGTTGACGTCAATGTCATCAGCAGGGACGCCCTCCAGCTCCTTGGGGGTGAACCAGATGGAACCCTTCTCCTCGTTGAGGTTCTTCTGGGACTGGATGCAGAGCTGGCTGAGACGCTTCTGGATCTCCTTGAAGCGGTCACGCTGGGGGCCAGCGGGCAGGAGGAGACCGTTGCGGATGTACTTTTGGCGCTCCTTCTCCAAGACATGCAGAGGCTCCGTGTCTAGGGTCTGGGAAGCCCGGGTGCCGTAGGCAGCATCGACGAGCTTGAAGATGTCCTCGCGCATCTTGCTTTCAATGTTGAAATCGTCGAGAATCTCCTCGGCCTTGTTGGAAGCCTCCCGAAGAGGGGCATCCGAGGAGACATGCTGATAGAAGGTCATGATGCGCTTAGGGGCGGCTGACTTGTTGTCGTCCAGCAGGATGGGCTCGAGGACGTTGGCGAAGGTGGCTTTGTCCGGCTGCACGTCGGCAACGACCTTGTCAATGACGGCCTTGGTCGTCTCATTGATCTTCTTGGTCTCGGCCAGGATCGAGTCCGCCGTGGCCGTGAAGACGGGCGGCGCCTGGGGCGGGGTCTGGTACTGAGGCCCGGCCATGGCGCTGGTGGTCAGCGGGCGATAGAAAGAGTTGATGTGTTGCGCTGTTAGAGCTGGGAAGCGCAGCTGGCCGACCAGAGAGGTGAGGCGGAGGAGAGCTCGTGGGGAAGCCAGGGTTGCGGCGAGGACGAGGACGAGGAGAGAGAGGGCGAAGAGGAGGGGGAGGGGCTTTGAGACGCGGCGCCTGTCCAGCGTGGAGGTGGGATGGGGCCAGGATGCAGGAAGTGAGGTGACGTCCGGCGGAAGCTCGCAGGCCGAGCTGTTGGTCGTGCCGGGCTGCTGCTGGGACGGCCGGGTTGAAGGCCGAGGAGTAAAGACCCGAGCGGCTAAGCAAGGCTGGAGAAGGCAATGGGAGGCACGGCAAGAGTATTCCGCAGTATAATACGACTGATTTTCCTTTGTCTGTCGGTGATTCGTACGAGCACTCTGAGTTGGAGGGGCATCCCGGTGATGAAGCTCGCTGAGTGGACACGGCAGCCATCCGAGAGCCCGCCAGGGGTCCTCGGGAGCTCCCCAGTCGGGCAGGTGGTGAGGCGTGTGAATGGCGGGGCACAGCGAACCTTGGGCGAGCGTCCCACTGCGGAGAGCGCTATTATTCGCATGCTGACGCAGGCCCAGCCCATCCATTGCTAATGGCAACGCCCATGGCGGCGCCTGGACCGACTCCTCCAGCGCATGCTGGGCTGTGTCGCAACGCAGCTTGCCAGGCCCAACGCGTGCATCAAGCGCAAGCCATCTCCCATGGTCAAACACTGGCGCATAAACAATGCATAAAAACAGGCAGTCAATTGTGTCTCTCTAGTTGCAAGCTGCTCTGCAGACTTGGTATTCGTCTGCCGGGAAGCGAAAAAAAAAATGTATATCCATCATACAAACACGCCTCTTGGTCCTCTCATCGCAGGATTCCAGCAGTCCCGTTCCCTGAGTGTAACCAACCCATATTCATGTACTTGTGCGTCAAAAGGTCGCCAAACGCAAGCAAATCAACGCCGTCCCGTCCCGTGCGCGGATGCAAAATAACCGTGTGCGTCGCTAGAGTTCTCGCTTAGTTGGCGAGGATGGTACGGACGAGATCTAGCGGCGTTTTGTTGTTAGCAAACACTGGAGACGCAGATGGGGAATGCGGTGGTCTGCGGCGAGCGCAGGAGTCGCCAAACGTACCCGTGTAGTTGACCTGGCCAGAGCTCGTGTCCACGGCCTTGAGCAGCTCGTCCACCTCCTCATCCGTCATCTTCTCGCCCAGGTTCGTCAGGATGTACTTGAGCTGGCCGACGCCGATGAAGCCCGTCATGTCCTTGTCGAAGACCTGGAAGCCGCGGCAGTACTCCTCAGGCTCGCCAGGGTCGCGGAAGCCGCCGGGGCGGTTGAGGATGCGCTGGAACGTCTCGAAGTCGACTGCAGAATCGTCGCACACGGTCAGCGCCTGCTTCTCCTCATCGAGCACGGGGCGAGCACGCGGGTGGGCTACTCACACTCGCCGCCGGCGCTCTTCTCGAGCTCGGCGATCTCGGACAGCGTCGGGTTCTGCCCGCAGGCGCGCAGCAGGTCGCCCAGGCTGTCGACCGTGACACGGCCGTTGCCGCGCTTGTCGAACAGGGCGAAGGCCTCCTTGTAGTTGGTTGAGGCCTGCGAATCGTACTGGTTAGAAGCCATGGCTCTTGATTGCGCGCGCTGCGTCGTGCGGGTGGGTTTTGCAGAGGGAAACAACAAAGGAAGCGAGTTGGCGTGTGCACACGTTTGCTCGTCGACTCGGGTCGTGACGCAGCGTCAGGAGGCTACGGCCGTGGCCTGGCGCCGCTCGCCAGCGAATCATGTGGCCGGACTGCGCTCGCGGGGCTCTTTGTTTACGGCCGGTGCTGGGGCAACTAAACTCACCATTGTGTTTTTCTGCCGTCAGACACGACAGAGGAGCAGAGCGCTAGTGTCTCGGACAGTCGGAGGGGTCGCTGCAGGCACACGACGGACGCAGGGCAGTGGGCAGAGATTCGGGTTCTTCGTCGGACGTGCTTCTGCGGTTCGCGATGGTAATTCGGGTGTTGGCAGTGGTGTTGAGAGGTGAAGAAAAGGGTCAGTGAGGAAGAGGATCGATCGCGTCTGCTGAGACGCTCCGCCCCACGGCCCATTGACCTGGGTCCCCTCGCCTGAACCTGACGGGGCAACGGCCGTATCAGCCGCGAGTTGTGCAAGCTGGGGCTCCCTCGTCATCCCGTAGCCGAGAGTCCTGGGGCCAATGCGCGCGGATGGAGTACTCCGTAGTGCGATTTTGTGCCGGCGCTTGGCGGTTCGAGTCGCGCCCGAGCGTTCGCCAACAACCTGGCCTGATCACTGCCCTTTGGATCGCCTACGAGTACCTAGGTAATTACCTTATGATTCAGGCGCACGATGGCAAGAGTACAGTACAGCTACGGGGTATATACAGCTATGGATACTCGTAGGCGATCTTGGATCACCAAGCGCAGCCCGGGAGCTCAATAGGTAGGTAACGATACAAGTGTTGTTGTCATTTCCGCCATCACCTCCTCTTGGCCAGCAGAATATACGTCCCCCAGACCGTCTCGGCCTCGGCGTCCCTCCACCCGTCACCCATGGCCTTCCAGCTCGGCTCAGAGGCGACGATGCGATCCATCAGAATGTCCGCCAAGTCTCCTTGCCCGCCCTCTGCCCTGCTCTTCGCCTCCGGGTGAGCGTCCCGCCAGCCCTGGAACGCGCTAAACGTCCGCACGTACGCCTCCAGCTCGCCCAGGTTGATGCGCTTCCTCATCCACGCCGTCTCGGCGTCGGGCACCTCGGCCATGTCGTCTGTGACATCGCACAGGATGCGCTTCACGTCCCGCCATTGCGCCGCCGGCGGCTCTACCTCGCGCAGCAGGTTGCGGACCTTGTTGCGCCCCGGCTGCTCCCAGTACGCGTTCATCCCTTCGACGCCCGGCGCGACCTGGCCGTCCGCGTAGCAGAACTCGTCGAATATCTTGTTGGCGCGCGGGTGCCCGACGAGGATGTTGTCCTTGTAGCCCCAGAAGGCGAGGGAGCCGCCGGGCTTGAGGACCCTCGATAGCTCCGGCCACGCCTTGGAGTAGTCGAACCAGTGGGCCGACTGGCCGGCGACGACCATGTCGACGGACTGGTCGGGCAGGAAGGGGAGCTCTTCCGCGCCGCCCTGACGAAAGGTGATTCTGCGGTCGTCGGTCATGGACGCCGCCTGCTTGATCATGCCCGCGCTGGTGTCCAGCCCAACGACCTGGCTGAAATGGGGGCTCATCTCCCTGGCAATGAGTCCATGCCCGCAACCGAGGTCAAGCAGGAGGCCATTAGGAGATGGTGCGCCGTGAAACGCGAGAACCGTCTTGAACAGGCTTGCCGGGTATGAGGGCCTCGCGGCCGCGTATCCCGCAGCTGAGAATGTAGCTCTGCTGGCGAGGGCGTTAGAACATGTGCACATGCCGGCGTCCTGACGGGAGCAACACCTACCCGAACAAAGACATTGTGATCTACACCATAGCAAAGGTGCCACGGCCGTGGTGGACATTCGCGTCTCACTCCGTTGCGATCGCTGACATTATAAGCTCTCGAGGCCGTTGAGGCTGCCGCTCGGCCGATCTCGGGTTTGCGCCATGTCCGGTCGGCGCATCGAACCTTGTCTTCGGAACCCCGCAAGTCTCCTCGGTGCTATCCATCTACACTCCCAACACGACGACCATCGTCTTAGTCGCAGACGTATCCCAATTACGAGAACGCCGGTACCAGGCTTACTAGCTGCTCGTATAATAGCGCCGGCCACTGGATCCTCGTCGATTGCAAAGCGTGCACGCACAGCCCGCCATGGCCACCGAAGCCACCGCCCGCAAGTTCTTTACGTCACCCTTCTTCGCCGTCGTCGGGGCCAGCTCTAACCCGGCCAAGTTCGGCCACAAAGGTGCGTACACCGGGCCCCCGTCGTCTCGGAGCATCGTCATATTGACTGGCCCACGGTGCACGCCTGGTATCTGTACCATGATCTCAAAGTCACGCCCGTGAACCCGGGCTCATCGCACGTGACCGTCCAGGGCAAAGATTATCCAACCGTCCCCAATTTGTCAGCCCTGCCGAATCCCAAGGAGACGTCCGTGTCCATCATCACGCATCCGGCCGTCACCATCGGCGTCCTCGAAGAGGCCAAGAAGCTGGGCATCCCGGCCATCTGGATGCAGCCGGGCACGTTCGACGACAGCGTCCTCAAGTTTGCTCTGGAGGACGGGGCTTTCGGCTCGGTCGTCTACGGAGACGGCGGGCGCGGCCACGAGGGCTGGTGCGTCCTTGTCGATGGTGAGAAGGCGATGAAGGATGCGGGAAAGCTGTAGGGTCTGTTACGGAAGCGAGCTGCGGCCTCGCGATGGATGGAGGTCGCCCGACAGGCGGCAGGTCTCCTTCCAGGGCAACTTGCTCACGGCAAAGGATGACAGCTGCTCAATGACAGCCCATCGGGAAGGACTTGAGAATGTGATATGAGTTACGACAGGATGGACTGATTATTACGTGCGTGCTGCTCACCGTCGAGAAACGGATAGCAGTTCCATGGATAGGCGACTAGGTTCTTACACAGAACCGTCTCTTATTTGAGCAACAGACAGGACTCTATCAGCTGCGCATCAGACTTCGTGGGTTCAAAACCTTCAAGACAGGCTTTAATTAAATGCAAAGCCCATCCGTAGCAATCTAGTGTGAACAGTGAACGTGCGCCTGTCAGCGGCTACTCGTACATGCCCGTCCAGGCGAGGGCGGGCTGGTGGTGGCTTGCATTGCATTAAGCCCAGCCCCACACAACCCCGAAAGTAAACAAACGCGGTCATGGCCCACCAGCACCACACGGCTTCGCGACGACCATCACGCCTTCGGCCGCCGTACTCGTACGCAAAGCACAAAGCTCACAGACCACTCTCGAAGAAGGAGTTTGCGGGCGTTCTTGCGGCATTAGCGGTTCTTCGGCGTTGACGTGCTCTGCATGACTCTCTAAACGCTCCTCGTCCTCGTCGCGTCGCGCCTGCCGCATCTCAGTATCCATCAGCACCTGGATCGCGACACCAACTTTCGAGCCGACGCAGCGCCAGCGTCAAGCATTCGACAACATGGCCGCCGACGACCTCGACCGGTATTTTACATACGAAGCCCGCTTGGCGTCTTTCCAGAAGAGTTCCAAGAAGAGAGGCTCGACAGCCAGCGGCCGAGGCAAAGTCCTGAACTGGCCGCACAAGCAAATCGCGCCCGCCAGCGTACGCATTCAGCGTCCTCCTCTCTGCCCTGCTGCCATTGCTGACGGTATTCCTGTAGCTCGCCAAAGCCGGATTCTACTTCGACCCGCACCCCGACAGCCCGGACAATGTGGTCTGTTTCCTCTGCGACAAAGGGCTGGACGGGTGGGAATCTGGCGACGACCCGCTGCTAGAGCACCTCAAGCACGCGTCTCACTGCGGCTGGGCTGTTGTTGCGGCCATCGAAGCGGAAATCGGCGACTACGAGAAAGCGGACCCGGGCCAGCCCCAGATGGTCGAGGCACGCAAGGCCACCTTCGCGGGGAGGTGGCCCCATGAAGGGAAGAAGGGCTGGAAGTGCAAGACCAAGCAGGTGAGTCTGGATAACAACGCCGCGGCAGGTTTTATCTGCTGACTCTTGCGCAGCTTGTCGATGCCGGCTGGAAGTACACGCCCACGCCGGAATCCGACGACATGGCAACCTGCGCCTACTGCCAGTTGGCCCTTGACGGATGGGAACCCAGTGACAAGCCCTAGTAGGCTCCCAAGTCCCCGTCGCTGATGCCCCATTTGCTAACTCTGGTATAGTGACGAGCACTACAATCGATCCCCAGGATGCGCTTTCTTTGCTCTCATGAGCCAGTTTCAGGGTGCTCCGCGAAAGAAGACGGGCCGGGGCAAAGCCGCGCGTGGATCCAAGGCATCTCGATTATCGGCACAATCAGTCGCCACTGTTGCGTCCGATGCTTTGTCCGTCGCAGATGCTACTGCAGACGTAGAGGACAGCGTCCTCACAACGACATCTGTCTTGACGCAAGGGGGCAAGAAGACAAAGGCGAAGAAGGCTGCTGGCGGTGCTGCCAAGGGCGGCCGGAGCAAAGCCAAGAAGAACGAGCCCCCGCGAGACGAAGTTGTTGATCAACCTGAAGAAGCTGTCCCTGAAGCACAACCAGCGAAGAAACCGCGCGGCAAGAAGCGAGGTAGCGAGGCTATGGAGGACTCGGTCATGTTCATTGCCGAGGAACCAGCACCGAAGAAGCGAGCGACTCGAGCCAGGAGCAGCACTGTCACGGATACCTCTACAGTCATCCCGGACGACAGCGAGATGGACACTACGCCTGAGCCGGCCCGGAAGAACTCCGCCCGTAACAATGGTCGAGTATCAAACCCCAAGTCGCGAGCCATTTCGACCATCTCGACGGCATCCATGGCGTCCTTGAGAAAGCCGACTTCCGACTTCCCTGACGATGAAGAAATTGAGCGTCAACTCGAGGCTGACCTCGAGAGACGGTGGAGCGACGATGACGAAATAGCGCACGACTCCGAGTGCGAAGCGAATAGGTCCAGGGGAAATGCTGCAGCCCAGGGCTCGGCTGACTATGCAATGTTCGATCCCACTGTGCACGAACCAGACGACGCAGACGTGGACGAAGAGCTTCGGGCGTTGCAGGCGGAGATGGCAGTCGACGAGCCGGAACAGCTGCACGTGCCCAAGAAGGGTCGCAAGGCCGGCGTACGCAAGGCATCTAAGCAGACCAAGGCTAAGAAGGCAAAAGTTGCGTCGCCAGCTCCCGAATCCGAGCCCGACTTGCCTCAGCCCGAAACTGCTGAACCCAACGTTCCCGAGCCGCCCTTGGAGGAGCCTGTTGAGGATGCACACGATGTCAGCGTCCGCAGCACCAACACCGTACTGATGAACGCAGAAGTGGCGGAGAGCACGGCGCCCAAGAGAGGTCGGGGGAGGCCCCCCAAATCCTCGTTGGCATCACAGGCATCACAGGGGTCGCTTGCCGTGGAGGAGGCACCGGCGCCCGTGCAACCGCCGGTCAAGCGGGGCAGGGGCCGGCCGTCCAAGGCATCACTGGCTTCACGCACGTCCGCTTCTGCTACTGAGCTGGCGCAGCCTATCGAGCCAGCTGAACCAATCGAGTCAACTGAGCCAAGTGAACCAGCTGAGCCCACGGAAACGATACCGCAGCCGGCTAAACGAGGCAGAGGTCGACCATCCAAGGCCTCGCTGGCATCACGCGCTTCCGCTGGCGTTGCTGAGCTGGCCTCCGCTGTCGAGCCGGCGGAGGAGTCCGTTGAGAAGCCAGCAAAGCGTGGTCCTGGCCGACCATCCAAGGCGTCACTGGCGTCCCGGGCCTCAGATGGCAGCAGCGATCCCAAGCCTTCGGATGCCCCCGCAAAACGCGGGCGTGGAAGACCACCGAAGAAGGCGAGGGAGTCTGTGGAAGCCGTCAATGAAGAGGTGGAGGCTGATGATGAGGTCGACGTCATTCAGACTGGGGAAGAGCCAGCCGATGAAGACCAAGCTCTTCCAGCCGTTTCCATCCAGCAAAATGCGTCCCTTCTTGCCGGGCCCACCTCCCGGCATTTAGTTGAGCCTCCGTCTACGCCAGCCAAGATTATATCGCCAGCTCAATCGGCAAGGCAGCCGGCGATATCACCCTCCCCGTCCCCGCAGTCATCGGACGCCGAGAACCAGCCTCCTTCGTCCAAGCCAAGCGCCACGGCCACGACCGATAGGATCATCCTCGCACCAGCGGCGGAAACGCCCGTACGCAGCTCTCCGTCGAAGCGAAATGTTCTTGCGGGACTGCAGAGCGCAACCCCCTGGACCGCCGTGAACCTTGACGCGGTGATGGGCACCCCGCGCGACGGCGTGGACAAGGAGAACGCGGTCGGGCGCCTGCTGAAGCACGGCAAGGAGCTGACGAGCCCCGAGAAGGGCATGACGGTGGAGGAGTGGATCTACTTCAACGCCGGCGAGGCGGAGAAGAAGCTCAAGCATGAGTGTGAGGCTATGGTGAGCCAATTTGAGAGGGAGGGCACGAGGGCCATGAGTGTCCTGGAGGGGCTGTCGGCGGAATGAACAGACGTGGGCCCGGGTTGGACCATTATGGATGAATGAGACACGTATAGATCATGGCAATGCCTGTTTTGGTAGGCTTGGACTGGTGTGGACGAATATGGGAATGGCGTTGCCGTTGAGCTTTGGCAATTTAGCGCCAATGAATCGAATTTTGTCTCTGCAGGACTATATCATTCCCTCTTGGAACTCCTGGTGCCTTGCCTCTCCCACCTTTGTTTCGCTGCTGCCTACAAGGTGCAAGTCGCCTGGGATCATCTTCCCTCGCAGCCCCAGCAGCACCCCAATTTAAACCTCGCTCTCTCTCCCCTCAAGAGCTTCGGTCTGCTCATCTACAGGTTCAGAAGGAGGGTCAAGTCCCAAATTCGTCATGTCCACACCATCCCCGCCGATCCAGTAATCGCTATCCAACCATTTCTCCATCATCTCCTTGCTACTCTTTTGAGTCTCTATGACAATAACTACCATATGCTTAGTCGCATTGACCGATATCACGTCAAAGATTTTATGGCGGATACGGTCAGCGAGAAAGACCAGGAGACCCCCCATCTCATTATAGCCCCAGGTCCGGAATGTCCGGAAATCTGAGCGGCAATCCATGTTATGCCAAATGCAGTCAAGGCCGACTATATCGATATCTGTGTCTGAGATGTGGACTGTCTTCGCGGGATTACTGCTCGACGCCATTGCAAGGTGGCCAAGGGTGAGGGCAGCCGGATAATTCGTGTTCGTGTTAGATATAGAATGTTCGCTTCTTAGAACTGGCTCGGAAAGATATTCGATGAATGATCTCCTTTAGACGGTGTCTCTTCCTCCTAATTTATAGTTAAAGAGTGTTCGGCTACCGCTCCCTCGTGGCCCATATATTGGCTCAAAAGCCCAATCACATACTCCACTTTGCTGTATGTTGGTGCTGGTGCCTGGAGGATTTGCAGTGGGCGCAGGCTCTCGAGTCTGCTGTGGCCAACATTTTGGCTCAAAAGCCCAATCACACACTTTGCTTTGCTGTCTGAATAGGCAGGTAAAGGGCCCAGCACACACACGGAACCCGTAACCGGTCTTGAGAAGCGCGGATGGCCCGACCCTGCATGTCAGGATTCCAGTTTATCGAGACCACGTACGACGCAGAATGCAGTACTTACAGTAGATGGATACGTGCGGCACGGTTCCTGTCAAAGGGTTTCATCATGGGCTTAAAGAGAGGCCCGCCGCCCCCAATTCTTTCCGCCGAGCCGCAAAATATTGGCTTTCAATACGGTTTGTTTCCAGCTCGGCTTGGCTTCTGCTTCATCAATAAGATAGTGAACGGAGATGAAGTGATGAAACTAATGTGTCGGAGAGCATGAATGGAGTTAGGCGTATCATTGTAGAACCCTAGCAACCTACGGAGTAGACAGGCCATGAGTTATTAACCCGGCAGCCTGGTGTTCAGGGCTGGGGTTCCCTATAGGCAATCTCTCTGGCCCGCTTGTTCTGCACAAGTAAGGACTCGCAAACTCTTTGCCAACGCATGCATGGGATCGGTGAGCCAGTAAACCCGAACGACACGTGCACGCACACAATGGGCTCCGAGAGCCTCCAGCTGAAGTTTATCTCACTCGACATGGTTATTGACCCGCATTCTTACCGTGTTTCCCGCAACACACGAAGTAGGGCTTCCTGCCACCATGTTGAGCTCTGCATGCCCCGGGCCATGGTGTGAGATATGATCAATAAAGCGACTGCCTAAATTCCGACGACCTTTTCTGCTCAAGGTATTCAAACAAATGCGATCAATGTGCAAGCCTGCTTGCGTCTTAAGTATTTGAGGCTTACATGAGCGCTAGCACTTTCTGCCATCCTTATTGCGAGCCTCTTCTCATTCTTTGAACAAGCCTCCAGTACTCTAGACACCTTGCCAATCAACTACCAAAGATAGTTCAGAAATGTGGTTACGCTGGGTGCGACAACTGGGCCCTCAGCAATGGCCGTTACTGCGCCACCCGTGAGCAACTCACTGGCCCTAAGCGCCTCCCGTAAACCAATCTCTCCCAGATAATTACAGTCTAACATTGCTATAGACAAGCCGTCCGGTGCCCAGCAGAGACCCGACATAGCATTCGACCCTGCTGAACCTCAGGTTCTAGACGTTACTGGTCACATCTTGAATAACTACGACACCTGACTTTTCTCCGATCTCAGTAACTATGCGGGCGGTCATGTGGCGACATGACAAAACGTTGATACTGGGGGCTGTGATGGGTCCGGCCTACCCTGCGCAAAATGCGGTGTGGGAGTTCTGATATGTTATGTTAAACAGCCTTAACAGATCATCAACAACATATATCCATAAAATCTCTTGGTTTCTAGCTAATTGAGATGAGAATATGATTTCATTTGTCTTCGGCCGTTAGGGCCTCGCGAAGTGGATATAGCGTTAGCAGCGTGTTGGGAGGTCAAACTTCGCAATGAGGCAATTTGCGGCTATAATTGCGTCTCAAGCCATCAATACAATAGGGCTTGATCTGTCAATTTGATCAATGCAACGAGGATTAATCCTTGAATGCAATCACGGTGTCATCAATGTTCAATGTGAAGTGATGTTGTTGCATTGTGCAATTCGGACTTAGCGGTTAAAGACGGGCAAAATACCATTGAGTCCCAATTCTTGTTTAATTGAGGCGAAGCCTCGCTAATCAGTGTAAGTGAAATCCTCCCCTCTTTGCGCCGCCGTGGCCATCCGGTTATAATTTGCTTTTTCCCAGCTTCCATACTGTACCTAGCCAACTCTTATTTCATACTTTTTCCTTAACCGACATCAACTATTACTCCGTAGGTCCGACAGTGGTGCGATGATGTAACATAGATACGCCCGCCTTTTGCAGACTCTTGCCCCTTGGCTGGCACCATGTCACTACCCGCTGCGCCACGGGGCCGGACCGCATCGTGGGGTCACCCGTGTGCGAGCGCAGGCTGCAGACCGATTCTTTCATGTTGGAAGCCCTGTCTGTCGGACGAAAGCATCTGCAGAGAACTAGAGCGAGCTGACAATGGCCAGATGCTCCCGTTGGGAAGATGCGTCTGTGCTAGTTGGAGGTCAATTTGCGGTCCCGCTTCATTTGTTAACCAGTTACCTGGCTTACCCGGTTCTGTCCAATTAGGGGCTACAGCCGCAATTGTACTTCGTAGCCGCTGCTGCCTGGTGCAGCCCCGAGCTTCTTAGACTACCTCGAGTGAGAAATTCGGAACTCCTGCTTTTATCCGCCCTTCCTCTGCATTCTAGCGAAATCTTCAGTTCAATGAGGAGCCGCCTATCGCCTTAGAACAACGAGCCGCTAAGAATCCCTATCTACTGTGATGAATCAATCTGGACGATGGACCTGCTAGCAACAACATCCGAGTTCATCTGCGGTGCATGCAGGAACATAGATTTCAGTAAAGTACTGGAGCTAACGAGCGCTACTGAAAGTCTCGTGCTCGACGCTGACGGATCACGCTTCATACCGCCCCTGCAAGCAAATTGTATTGTCTGTAAAATCTTGTCGACATGCTCTAGACAACAATTCACAAAATCGGGCTGCTTTGAGTTGCGTGCCATTTCGTTTTTGCAAAATTGTGTATGGGCCGATGGGAAGTTCAATGGAGCGCAGGAGAGTGCAATGCTTGTGGTAACCCCAAAAGCTTCCAGCAACGACGAGAGGAGCATTCCCGCAGTGTCTCGTGGCAATGACGCAGGATATGTGGTTATCTATCCAAACGGAACTGCGCCGGCTCTTTTCAGACCGCGTATCGTCTCAGAATTTTTCGACAGCGAGAGAACGTGCAAGTGGCTAGAAAATTGCAGAAATTGCCATGGGAGCGAGTGCCGTGGATCATCTCAGAGGGTCGCAGCTATGAACCTGATTGACTGCGAAACGCTGAAGGTTATACCGGCCACCGCTTCCATGACATGGGTCACGTTGAGCTACGTTTGGAAAACGCAGAAAGCCGTTGTGTTCAACAATCTTCCATCACTCCCTTCACTCCAACTTCCATCACCTATTCCGCGGTTGATCAGTGATAGTATTACAGTTGTCAAAAGCCTCGGATATCGATACCTGTGGGTTGACAAGTACTGCATCGATCAAAATAATGAGCCCGAGAAAATTGATCATATCAAAAACATGGACTTGATTTATGGAGGAGCCGAGGTTACAATCATTGCCGCATCCGGGACAGGTGAGGATCAGGGTCTACCCGGGATTGGGCCAACGAAAAGATCTAAACAACAAGTTGTTGAGCTTCCGGGTTTCACAATTCTCAGCACCGGTCCGGATCCCACAGCAAGCATTTCAGAATCGAAGTGGTGGACGAGAGGATGGACTTTCCAAGAGGCCTTTCTGTCACCAAGAAAACTGGTGTTCACTGAGCATCAGGCCTACTTTGAATGCATAGAAGTCAGTTGGAATGAATCCATCGGTGGGCTAGAGTTCATTAAGAACCCCGAACAGGTCGACTTTTCCCGTTTCTGGAAGGCCAGCAGATTCCTCATGAACCCATACACGGGCCGGACAATATCTCAGAAATATTGGGACGGCGGGTATCTAAAAGAGTGTGGGACATTGCATGTTGGAAGCCGCGAAACGCATAAAATGCTCCAGCATAGGCATCATGAGCTTTTCAAGCTTGCAGAAAAATACTGCTCACGCGAGTTAACGTTCGATTCCGACTCTCTCAATGCGTTTTTCGGAGTGCTGCGATTCCTGGAAAGAACCAGCCTGCCTCCTACTTTGCACTTTTACGGGCTGCCATATGTTGCTTTGGGAAGCACTGACGACGAAGCAGTCGAGATGTATTTGACGGCTTCGCTCTGCTGGTGTCACCTTGCGTCCAGCTCCATACGACGGCGGTACGAGTTTCCGTCGTGGACATGGGCCGGTTGGGCTGGGCCGATACAATCAATTCGCCTATACAAAGCACGGCGTTGGGTTCCCAGGGCACGCGAGATTCTTTTGGAAGATAAAGGGGGACGCATGCACCCAGCTGCACAGTATCTGCAAACTGGTAGACATTCTCATGGTCCGGACTCAGCTGCTGCAATTTGTTTAACAGCCCGCGAAGTTCCGGCAACACTCTTCTCTATAACGGGAGATACTGACAACTGGAATGACTGCACTGTCGCGGGACATCGTCTGCTCGTTGAAGGGGTGCAATTGCCAACCGCCACGCCTAACGTCTTTCTAGAGCGCCTAAAAACAAAGGCTTGGAGTTGTTTGTTGCTTGGAGACTACTGGTCCGACGAGTTGTCTAAGGAGAACTACTGGAGGTACCTACTCGTTATTGAATGGGGGGATTCTAAGACCGCTAATCGAATTGGTGTTTTGCTTGCCTATAGTTATAACGGGAGCGGACACGAGGCTAGTGAATTTTTTCATATGAGTAACTTGAGATGGATTCCAATTCGTCTTATTTAGTACGAAAAGTCTTGTTCAGAAGATAGTCAATGAGTTAAGAGGGGTTCGCGATATTGCGGCTTAAGTAGATGACCGCGGGACAGGCCAACTATTTTATTGGGGCATTTTGAAGGGCTTATAATACCGCGGGTTATCGGCAGGCGCCTTCTGGAAGGATTTACAGGGCAGTGTCGCGTGGAAAGAATTAATTACTAGCCGTCTTAAAGCTATGGAAGTACGGCTTTACCGAGAACGTAGTCGCAACAATACGAACAGACTCTTGGTCTACCAGCTAGAAATATATCCGAGCAAATGGCCATACGCGACAATCACAAACTTATTGCTTTGCAGTTTGCGTCTGTCAAAAAAACTCAATTTGATTAAGTAGTATATAAATTGCATCTATTATGTGCGTTCTCTCAACAAGCGCCCGATCCAAACGCACACAAAAATTAGCCTCAAAGAGAGTCTTGAAAATGGTGCATGTGAGAGCATAGGCTGGGGAATATCAAGCCAAGAAGACCACCAGCATCGGCGCTGCGAACATCATGAGCGCACTACCGCTCACGAGGCGAGGAGCTGCCGCGGTCACTACAGCTGACTGCGTGGTCACCGCTGTTCCGTTCAGACCGCCGGGGTACGTCGCTCCAGCAGAATTCTGAGGTGCCGTTTGTGATCCGCCTCCTGGAGCGCCGCTACTTCTGCCGCCGGCCCCATTCGTCTCCGCGGAGCTCTGCTGTCCCCCGGTCGAAGATGACGACCCGGGCGTGGGTTGGGTGGCCGAACCAGATGAACCCGACGAAGCCGAGTCCGTGACGATAGTCTTTGCAGTGTGGGAACCTGTGGCGGCGAGTTGTGTCCCAGTTGTCGTGACAGCACTTGAAGATTTCTGAGCTGACGCTGAAGAACCCGCGGCGGATGATTGGGGGCCTGAAGACTGGCTTGGGGGTGTCGACGCTGCAGTGCTCGCACTTGTCACCGCCGCGGTATTCAAAGTCGTTGATGCGATTGGGGTGAATTTTTCCTGGCTTGTTTCTGCTTGGGTGCTCGTCCCAACAGCAGGTAGTGACGTGACTTCGCTCTCCGGGCCCGATGGCAGTGACGAGGTAGTCTGCGGTTGTTTCCCATCGCAAAAGTCCAGGTATTGAGCAAACTCCGGTTGTACGTAATCTCGTATCGTTGCTTTCGAGGCCCCCGTGTTGCTCAAAATGCATGCTGCGCACACGTTGTATTCTTGTCGGAAAGAACTGCCTTCCCTGCAGAGCGAGTCTGTCTTGCCTATGGACTGGGCTGTCAACCAGGCGTCGTTGCAGTTACCGTAGCAGATGCTAGGAGTGACAGCTCTTTTTCCGAACATGTGAACGCCTCGCCGCTCGTTCTCTGTGCCGTACGACGGAGGAGGGCCGTAAGATGGAGGGGGACCGTACGAAGGAGGAGGGCCATACGACGGAGGGCTATATGACGGAGGGGGAGTAGAGGGACGCGGCCAATCTGACAAGCTGGTCTGAGACGTCCAGTCACCGGTTGTAATTGTTTCCGTATGGCCGTCCTTGACTTTCTCATAGACTTCAAAATCAAAGATTCCGTAGGACAGGCCGAATGCCTCTGGGTTCAGATTGAAGTAGCCGTACGAGGGTGGATAGTACTGAGTCTGGTTATCCTTCCAATGCACGCTCGTAAAGGGTGGCGATCGAATGCAGTCTTCCGGGTTGCAAAGGAAGTCCTTCGATGGAGGTTCTGGCCAAAAATTACATCCATCTGGTTTTCGGGGGTTGCAGACAAATCCGGGCTTGCAGCCAAAGGTAAGATCCGAGTCCGTCGGCAGCGGAGCCGAAGAGCCTGTTACTGAGGGGCACACCGTCACGCTGAGTACCGGCGTAATTGTAATTGTTCCGGCCGGCACAGTCACGGTCGACGGCTCAAGGACAAGCGTTGTCGTTGCCGTAGCTGTCGTGGCCGGCAGTGTGGTTGTGAAGGTTGTTCCGCTCTCGGTGATTGTGATTGTCTGCCCAGGAAGCTCCTTGGTGACAGTCGACAGAACTGTTGAGCCGGGAAGAGTTCTGGTCTCCGCCGGAAGTGTAAGTGTCGTCAGTTGCCCTGGGGCCGTGACCGTAGCTGTCTGCGTGACAAACTTGGTCACTTGGGTCACCACGGGGTAGCTGGTAGTGAGAGTCGAAACAGTTGTAATGTACGCCGTGGTAATGCTCGTAGTCAACACGGTATGGTCGGAAGTAATTGTCACAGGGTACGTGGTCGAGCAGGTCGTTGTTGTTGTATATGTGGTGGGCAGCCAGATTGTTGTTGGCGTGGTATGGATCTCCGTCACTATTTCCGTGTCTCTCACTGTAGTTGGTACCACCGAGATGGTCGGTACAACAACAGTCTTGGTCGTAATTGATGACTTGATGACGGTCACTGCTGCTGTTGTGGTTTTCGTCCGCCACTCCGTAGTTGTTATGGTCTGGCAGTCATGATGCGTGTCCGGCTCGATTGCGTTATCTCGGCCCTCGACATTTGGAGCCTGTGGGAGGCTGTTTTGGCGTTTCAGTCTCGGTGAGCAGCTGTCATGAGTTAGCCAGTTCTTTATTCGGAACGTTACACATTGATCGAGGCAATGAAATGCAGGCCGGTCTCGAGCGTCTTCTTTCAGGCCACGCCTGTCAAACTTTTATCGTTCCAATTAACTTCAGCACTTACTTTTTCACGGAGGTTACAGTCACGGGGTAAGACTTGGGGTTCTGTCAGCCAATTGGTCCATCTTGCCATAAGGACACTGCTGCTTACACTCGCGAAGGTTGAGGTAGTTGTCGTCGTGACGAATTGCGTCGTGTATTCCAACTGGGTGGAAATATCGTGTTGGGTGACAGTAGAAATGTCATGCTGGGTAACGGTGGAGACGTCATGCTGAACAACCGTGACTATGTCGCGCTCGGTTACTGTGGTTTGGACCTAGTTCGTCGACAGCGTTAAGCGGGTGGCCAATTTGCATGGAATAGCATGACGGACCTCCACTGTGACTGTGTTGAAGAACGTGGTCTTCTCCCTCAGAATGGTCGTTGAAAGAGTGCAGCATTGCTCACACTCGGCGCTGAATACCGACACACGAAGATACTGGTCGACGGCATACCCGCTATCCTCAATTGTACCATTGTCAGTCAAAGCGAGGACGGTCGTGGCAATGGTGCCCGCGACCCAAAGAGTCGCGCCGAATCGCATTTTCAGCCAAGTTGGGGAGTGAACAAAACGTCAGCAGCAAACGCGCGAAACGAGCGTATAAGACACAGCAAGGCGCGAGTCCGCGAGTCCGCCGAGTCTTTCCAGGTGAACCTCGACTCCAGGCGCGGCAGAAAACGAGAGTTTGCCACGATTCGGATGGCGAAGAGGCGAGGGGGTGCCTGACCTAGATATGCAAGGCCAGGAGCTCAGGGTCGAGCTGTAGGAGACGGCACAGCTATCTGGCAAGAAGCACCACCAACAAAGCCGGCTGAGGTCCAACCTGCAGGTAGAGTCAGGTAGATGGCTCGGGGTGGCAATGCTATTCGTCGAAGCGAGAGGCTCGGCAGACTGTCACCAAAAAGCATAAAACCGAGGCGCTTGCGACTTGCCGAGTGCTAAGACACGAGGAGAGGTCAGTTGATTTTGCACGCAAGGCTGGCGAGGGGAGGCCTTCGGCAAGGCACAGGCACAGGGCCGCCGATACGATGACAGACAGGGGTGGCATCAAAGATACCCCCGGGAACAGATGCTTATGGCTGGAGCCGATATGGAACCCGGTCAGTTAGGCCTAGACGGAGGCCGAGTGACCCGTCCCCAGCGACAGCAAGCTCAACAAGAACGCACTGGGCAGCCGGACGAACTACGAGTGCATGCACAGATGGCGGCGGGTGGAGCCCTCGCCGCCACGGCATGGACATGGCTTCCGGGGTCAATGCAACGGCCGCCTGGGGTTGAATCAAGCCACGGACCATGGCAACGGTGTGCCAAGTATCCGTACATGCCGAAAAGAGGTAGACCACAACAACTAGACAATCGATCCGGGCATCCACTCGGCCTCGCCACGCTGCCCCCGAGCAGGCGCTGCCCAACGTGTTGGATGAGGTAGGGAGTCTAAGTGATCAATCGAGTTGAACGGCCTCAATTTGGGAGGGTACACGAGATAGTGGGCGGTGCAGGAAATGCTTGTCATGACACTGGTACAAGCAGAGCTCAGCCGCTACCGTTCTCTGTAGATCACGGCCCAGCAACCCGGGCATCGAGATAAGACCATAAACAAAGAGGAGAAGAGGATCAAGACCTAACCCTGATGGAGGCGGCTGGGGTCTGAGAAGAGCTCGTGTGGCAGGCTCTCGCAGCAGGTTGACGAATAGTCGCAGATACTCGTACATTCGCACGGGTCGGACGGGCCGACGCTGCAGAACATATGAGACAGGAACGGCGCAACTCAGCACAGCGTCCATCGACAAGGCTTGCCACCGATAGGGAAAAACGCAGGTACTTCACTGTTGAATTCGAATGCAGGTGGCGGCGTAGATGGCCGCATCATGTTGCTTTCTGCAAAAGGACCCTGAGCAGGTCGGCCGCTTGGCAGCACAAGAAGCGCCATTGGCCGCCCTCGTCTTCTGCGGAAGAGAACGAGGCCTTTGCCCGTACTTGCGGGAATCGTCCAGATGGATATGCAGCCTTGGCAGCAAAGTGAAGCCGCTCTCGCTCGGTGGCGGTTGCAACGATGCAGGATGCACCTGCAAAGCAGCATAGAGGCCGGCGGATGGAACGGTCCGTACTGCGCGTACGGACGTAGGTACAGACTAAGAAGCCTGGGTGGTATTGCGTGGTATTTGTGCGCCCGGCTGGCATGAGGCGATGGGTCAAGTGGCACGGTGCTGCAGGTGCAGGTAAAAGGCGCAACCAACACGGGGAAGTACGAGCGCTGCAGGTCACCCAGGCGGTCACCCCGGGGATGCGGGAGAGGCGAGAGTCGAGTCCAGCTTCAGCGGCAGACGGACGTGGTCGGCGGGAGGGGGCTGGGTCGCATCTCGCGTGCCGCGGCGGCGGTGGTGAAGCCGGCAAAGGGCGAGATCGAAGAAGCGACACGACACGAAGGCTGGGGCACATCGGCCGCTGCCGTGGCCGCCCCCGTTTGGGCAAGAGCTTGTTTGCCGGTTCCACAACGGGAACGGGTAGCTGCGAGCTCGCGGGGCCATTGGCTGCCTTGATTGCCCTTCTAGGCAACCGCCGAGGCCACGGCAGGCGGCACGCAGCTCATCGACGGCACCTCCCCGGGCTCGGCCGGCCCGCACTCACTCACCCCGCCCTCATGTCCTCCAGGCGTCTCACTCGCCGGGCCGGGGAGTCTCATGCTCGGCAGCGAGTCTCACCCACATCACAGTCTCTCGCCTGGCCTGCCATCGCCGCCGCGCTCGCTCAACAGATCCCGAGGAGTGTCCGTACTCCGCACCCTGGTGCCTGTCAACTGTCATGCCTTCGCTGCGGTGGCAACCCCGCACAGTCCTGCCCGTGGCGCCTGCGAGGTCGGCTGGGCACTCACGTCCTCCAGGCACCTCGTTTCCCGCGCCACCATCCTTTTGTTCTACCTTATTGTTGCTGCCCCTCCTGTTGGTTGTAACGCCTTGCAACAGCCAACACGCAACAAACAACATGGAAAACCCGTCATCTTGGGTCGGCAGATGCCCCAACGCCGGTAGCCCCTGCGGCACGAGAGAAAAAGCCGCGTGCACGTCTCGGATGAGCCCGTGACAACCCAACGCCTCCGGCACCATCATGAGCCTTACAGCCCGGCACGGCAACGCGGTGGTTGTTGGTCGCAAAGGTTGGACATCCTGGCACCATGCACTGGCCAGCCATTGCGGGCCTCTCCCACCTGTCCATCAATCAGCGCCGAATGGAGCTGCCGACAATATGCAATGAGACCTCAGGACCAACAGCTTAAACAACTCCCCCTCCTCTGGGAAAGCCACTCCCGCCCGTCAGCACCGCTGATCCCGCCGCCGTTGCGAAGCCGGCCATTTGGCCGTCTCACGGTCTGGGCAAGCAGAAGTCTGTCGCACCCTGTCCCGACGCGATGTACGGAGTACGGAGTACGGCCTCAATGTCATCGACTGATGCCGCCAAGCCGCCTTGCTTTCCCGTTGCGGATCCCTGTCTCGTAGCCGAGCGGGAACATGACCTGCTACCAGGGCGTCGAGTTCGGCCTGGCGGCCGCAATGTCCTTCGCAGCTACTCTGCCAAGCTGCTTTGCCCATGAGGCATCATTGAGGTCGAGCACGGTCAACGATACTTCTTGTCGGCTCAGGGTGCTCTTCAGGACTTTACGTACGCTGCACCATGTAACTGGGCATGGGCCATGCTGATGCTCTGGCTCTGTGAATGTTATCTTTTGGCGCGCTTCTTTGCGAAAGAGCCGCTTTGCCTGGTCCAGGCTCTCGCCAGCCGCAGAGCCGGGGTGAGGATACAAGGCGCCAACGCTGCCCTCACCATCACCCCTGTTTACCTAGCAGCTGGCTGTGGTGGTTGAATGGAACAGCAACGCATCGGAAAACCTTTTGCGCCAGCTCTTCCTGGCACCCAGTATCCTCGATCCCGTCCGACTGGCTGCCACTGTGCGCCCTGGGATGCAAGACCATCAGCGCGAGGCACCTTGCCGCATGATGCAACAAAGACATTCCCAAGGCCCCCCCCCCCC
>JALHBU010000008.1:0-63972 GCA_024340005.1 Tolypocladium tropicale | reverse complement strand
CCCCCCCCCAAAAAAAAAACGCCCCCCTCATAAATTCCAGGCTGCTTGTCGCCAGGAGGGAGGTACCCCGTATTTTGAGTAGGGGGGGGCCCAATTTTAAAACAACAAATTTCCGCTGGAGGGGGCCTTGAAAGAGAAACAGAAGAATGACGCCCCGAGAAACTCCCAATCAATGGCCGAGGGCCGCGGTTCTAAAAGCCAAAAGGACCACCACCGCCGCCACCAAAATGGAACTTGAAGTTTGCCTGGGGCCCGCCTCCACCGCCTTGTTGATGGAACATGAAGGGGTGGCCGCCGCCAAACGGATTGCCCTGGAATGGGCTTCCGCTGTCCGGCGAGTTGGGATCGTCCCCCCTGTCGAAACGCGCACGCAGCTCAGGGTCGCTAAGGACCTCATACGCCTCATTGATGGACGCCATCTTCTTCTCCGCCTCCTCTTTGCCGATGCCCTGCTTGGCGGCCTTGTCCGGGTGGTGTATCTTCGAGGCTCTCCGGTACGCTGCCTTGATCTGCCTTTCATCAGCGTCGTTGTCCACACCCAGAACCTTGTAGTAGTCTTTGGTTTTGCTGCGCTTGAGTCCGACCCGAGCCTTGTTCAAGATTGGGTTGACCCTGTCCTGCTTGTCTGGCCGCGCCTCGGCGGCCTTCTCCAGCGCTTGGATGGCCGCTTCGTAGTCCTCCTTCTTCAACAGCAACTTGCCGCGATAGACGAGCCCCCAGAAGGACTCGGGGTCGAGCTGCAGCGCTTCATCGCAGTACTTGCCCGCCTCCTTGTGATTCGACTGTGGTGATTCCACGCGTCAGCGACGGCTAGCACAACTTGGGAGTGATGCGGAACCTGCTGTAGCAGGAAATGGCATGTAAACTCACCTCTGAATACGCTTGGCACACCATTTCCACCACCTGCTCGTACAGTCTAGCCCTGGCTTTGGAAGGAATTCTCCCGTCTCTTTGCAGCTCGTCGAACTGCTCTCGGATATTTGTCATCAGTCCAGGCTCCTCTGCGTTGCCAACCAGAGTCCGTCCGGCACTTGTCGTTTGGCCCTTGCCAAGCTGAGCCTCAACCCTCGCGAAGGTCTTGTGGATGGCCTTTTGCTGCTTGTGCAGCTTCTTGCAAATCTTGGAATCGGGGTCCGAGTGCAAGCATTTTCTGATCTGAGCAAGGCCGTTCTCAAAGTCGCCCAGGCCGTAGAAGGTCGTGGCGGAGATGAGGACGTGAGGGCTCGTGTCTCCGGGCCGCATTTGCAAGATATGATGCAGGTCGCCCATGCCCTCCTCAAGCTCGCCACGCTCGAAGCGGCAACGCGCCCGCAGTTCGCGCAGGGACGGGGATCGCGAGGCGACCAGGATGGCGGAGCCGGCGTGGTTGACGCAGTCCTCCCAGTGGCCGCTCTTGCCAGCGGCTTCGGCAAGATCAGCAGCCTTTTCGGCCTCGGCCAGCTCTGTGAGCTCGGGCGAGTCCACGGCCTTGTTGGCACCGATGTACTCTGCCCTGGCGGCGCTCCAGTCGGCGGCCTTGGCCTTGATCTTGGCCAGCTGCAGATGGGCGCCCTCGAAACCCGGCTTGAGTTCCAGGACTCTGTTGAAGTCGTCGGTGGCCTGGCTGGCGCGGCCGAGGGAGAGATATGTTGTGGCGCGCTTGAATAGCGTTAGGTAGTTGGTCGGGTCCCTGGCGATGGCGGCATCGTAATAGACGAGGGCCTCGCTCGTCTCGCCCTTGGCCAGGTGCGTTTGCGCCGACGTCAGGAGCGCGGATACGGGCAGGTCGGATGGAATGCCGGAGGGCGACAGCGCGCTACCAGCCGAGGCCAGCAGACTGGCCGTCACCGTCAGGCTCGACAGGCCGAAGCGCATTGTATCCGCGGCGAGGCGGTAGACAAGGGGGCGAGATTAGGGGTTGGCAAGGTGGGAGAAGCGCTCGCACGGCACGCACGGCGTGCAACGGGAGCAAACAAGTCAGCAGCGCCGCCGGCTTCGAACAGTATTCGTCGTAGAATGTCGCATGCAACGCGGGCCAGGCACGCCGTCCGACAGGCTGGCAGCCAGAGCAAGACGACGGGCGGAACAAGTCGAGGGCGGCGGTCGGCGAGCGAGTGGAAGCGTGGCCAGAGGGGCGGATGAAGAAATTACAAGAATGGACGCTGAGGACGGGATATAGAAGGACAGAGATGCGTTGGCCAACGTGATAAAGGCCCACGCTGTCCTTTTTCCTGTTGGAGGCGACCGACGGGCGGCGATGCCGCGGGGCAGATACGGAGTACTTCAAGCCCGCGTTGTCTCGCCGCCTGTCAGGAGGTACCCGGTACCGCGTCAATCAAGGTACTAGCGTTACCTACCGCTCAGCCCTGTTGCGCCCGACGCCGCCTGTCAACTGCACTGCCAGTCGCTTTCTGGCTTAAGGTACTCCGTACTCCGTACTTCGTGCCGACGTCTGCATGCACGCACTTACAGAAGAGAGAGCGACTCAAGGTACGGAGTAGTTAACTGGTCTTTACTCCCACCTGAATGCATCTCTCAACCCCTCACGCACCGCGCCGACATGAAGTTGATGCTCTGACGCATTGTGGCTTCCTCATCGGCCCCCTCCATCAATTGCGCTGTGCTGAGTACAAGGCTGCGGTTCCAGACACTCCTCACTGGTAACCGTATCCTCGCGGCCAGGCCATGATGGCTCATCTCCATGGGCACCACCGCCATCTCTCCCAACAACACGACGAGTCGGCCGCCATATTCTCCCCCTCGGTTGCCCGCATCGCCGCTTCTACTGCGCGTGACTGGTCCTACGTCGACTCGTGGCTCGCCTCCAAGTTCACACCCAGCCGCTGCGTGCCCTCCTTCGAGCGCAACCCCGACACCCTCAAGGCGCTCCTGGCCCTGGCCACAGCCAACGAGTCTGCCGACGAGGAACGCCAGCTGCTCATCGACGCTGATGCAGCCGCTTTGAAAGAGCTCGAGGGCCACGAGCAGCGTCAGCGGGAGGCGCCCACTCTCGAGGGTCGTTGCCATAGCTTGCCGTCCGCGCTACTAAGAGGCGACCTGCTTGCATCCGTCGAGCATGCCCTCTGCAAAGAGGGCAGCAATTCTCTAGACTCTCTCACACGCTTAGCCGTCGACGTCGGCACTGCCTTCCCAGAGCCCCAAGATCTGGGTCATCATGTTGCCAACCTGCGGCGCTCCGTCTTTGAGACAGAGCGCTTGGTTGCCCGGGTCGACTCTCTTCAGCGCCATGTTCAGCGGGAAGCCTCCCGCGCTGCCGAGCTCCTGCAGGAATTGCAGAGCTGCCATTACAGGCCGCCTCCTGACCTCGCAAAACAGAATCTGGACTTGCTGCGTAGCACCAAGGCCCTCTCCCTCAGGCTATCTGAGCTGCAGGGCCGCTCTGCCGCGGAGGAAGGCTCTGTCCGCCTCATCCATCCCACAATCCAAGACGTGGCTGGTGAGGAACGCGACCTCTTGACCCTGCTGGCCGGGAACAAAGAGCTTCATGCCCAGGTGGCCACCTTCATTGGGCTGTCTACTCCGTAGTGACCCAGGCATTGCCCGCGGGGGCTTGACGTCCTGCACCGCCAGCTGCAAGGCTTCAGGTCCCGTCGACATGTCACATCTGAGGGCACCGCTGAGGGCGAGAGTCCTGCCAACCGACGCTAGCGGATAGCTTTGCCAGGGATATCATTATTGCCTCGTGGCATTGATAGGGGCGCGAAGGGAAGATACCAACGACGACAGCCGTAGAGTAGTAGCCCCAAAGAAATCACAGTCTCCGGGTCCATGTCCTGCTTATCCATACAAAGACGCAGCCTTTCAGCTGGTCGCCTATCTACGGGTTGCGGCGGCCTTTGCCGGATACCGCGCCGCCCAACCTTCCGAACTGTCTGCCTAAGCCAGACTTCTTGAATGCTGGCATCGGAGCCGTCGGCGCGGAGTCCTTCTGAGGCACCGGGGGCGCCGTGGCAGGCATTGGTCCACGGCCATCCTTCACCTTCGTGTCAAGCGGGCTGTCGCCAATCCGTAGCTCGCTGACACCTGCTGACGGGATATCGTCGCCATCCAAGCTGTGTTGCTGTGCCCTCCGTGCTCTCTCTTGGACGTTCCGAAACTTCTCCAGCAGCTCTACCCACCGGATGCTGCCGTCCTCTCGCCCCTTCAGCCGATTCGGCCGGTCGTAGTTGGAGCTACTGGCCGACGTCGACGCACTTAAACTTGGGTCATCAGCCTTTCATCCCAAGACAAAATACAACATGCCTCAGTCATAAGTCCCGTGCGATGTTCTCAGGGCTATGCACTTTGGTGGCAGGAAGGGTAGGCTTACCTTCGAGGCGCGACATGCAAGTAGCCAATGGAGCTCACGCTGTTGAGCCGGTTCTTCAGTGCAGCGAACGCTGAGGATTGTGGCAGGAGCATCAAGATGCCGTACATACACTTGTACAGGAAGGGATGCTTCTCGGGCTCAAGAAGCTGAAGTCTCAGATCTAATGAAGGAGCTCAGCATCAGTGTCCCTTCCGTTGATCCACGAAGCTACTCTCGGGGCCACTCACAGGTGAAGACGGGTGATTCGATCAGCTGGACTAGCTTGTCGACCTGGATCAAGAGATCGACGGTCATGTCCAACTCGCCACTATATGGCATTAGCATCTTTACTTGGCCGCAACTTCCTTCAGGGGTGAGGGAGTCTCACAAAATCTGCAGTAGGTGGTAAGCTTGCTCGTATGCCTGGGCAAGCAAGCACAGCGAGAACGTCGCGACGGCGTTGTAGCACCATGACTTGAATAGAGCCACGAAGAGCGTTTGGCCGTCCTTGGTCTCAAGATTCCGTAGCCGTTTCCGCACTTCGCCGAGCTGCGGTGCCGTGATCAGGTTGTTATTGAGGTTCTGCACCATGATGCTGGCGAACTCCACGTCCTCCTCTTTCTCGATGCAGTCGGCCAGCGTACGATAGATGCGCTCAGGGCTGAGACTCATGCACAATTGGCGGATGATGAGGTTGCCCCGCGTTTCCAGAAGTTTGCGATCCGTAGAAAAGAGCTGCAACAGATTCACCATGAAGTTCGCAAAGTAGTCATCCTCGCTGTTGCAAGAAATTTGCGACAGGAGCTGCAGATCTCTGGTGACGACGGTATCGGATGGGTCTGATAGGGTCTTCAAGAGCGCTGGAAAGATGCCGTCGTTAAAGGCTAGGACCTTTCTCGGGGCTTTCCTGTGGAGCATGATGAGCCAGGTCAAGGCAGCTACTCGAGTTGCCTCATGGTCGTTGAGAAACAACAAAGTGAGTGAATTGACGGCGGCAGTGTAGTCGAGGTCCACCTGAGAAGGGGGGGAAGGGGCGCTGGCAGGCGAGGGTAGACGATGCCCCTGGCCTGGCGTCGGACTCTGCGCGTCTTGGTCGCGCAGGGTCGACGATGAGGCTCGGTTGCCATTGGAGTCGTCGAGTCTATCGCCGGGCAGGGCAAGCCGCGAAGCCGAGGTGTATTGGGGTTGAGCGGCATTCTGATAGTTGATTCCAGACTCGTACGATAAGGACACGATGTAATCCATCAGACATTTGTTGACCCTAGTTGCCGCCTGGTGGATTGTCTCCTTGGTGCTGGCCATTGCTGGCAGCATGTGAGCCAGAATCTTTGGTGTGAAGGGCAGCACTTCCTCAGGACATATGTCGAGAAATTCTACAATCCATCTCAGGGACTCCAAAAGGCAGTCCTCCTCTGCGCATTGTCAACACATGTCAACTTCACAACGCAAGTCGCTCGAGCTATTAAAATGCAGGCCGGGCAGGTGAAAGGGTGAAAAGGGGAGGTTATTCGGGGCACAGACCTAACGGTGAATCCAATGTTGCAGTTAGAATCTCTAGAACCTCCTTGTAGGTAATTTCGACATCTTGGCCAGGGATCCAGTCATCCTCGACACTGAGATCGTCGTCCTCGTCATCATTGAGTGCGTCCGAATCCAGCTCATCGCCCTCTTCTAAGTCAGGACGGACGCTGCTCGTGTCGATAGAGTCCTGCCGCTTCCTCTTATTATCTTCCCTCGACTTCCTACTCTCAAGAAGGCCCTTCTTCACCCGCGCTATTCGCTTGATCTCGTTGAGGAACTTGTCGAGACACGTTTGTGTGGCGGTCCGGACGTCGGAATTCTGGTCGCCAAGGAATTTGAGCAAGCCACCAAGGAATTCCGGAAGATAGCTAACGAGCTCCAGGTCGGGAATAGAGTCCAGAAGAGTGATCCAGCCCACGAGAAATTGGCGCGTGAAAGGGTTGATGACCCATATGCGCTCCTTGAGAAGTGGGATGAATCGACGAAGTGAGAAGGCAGTGGGCAGGTGAGCATGACGACCATCCAGGTCAGTCTTGTCGTCGTCATCGAACTGAGGAGGAGCCTCCAAAACGGATACGTAAGAAGCAGCTGACTCGGACACGATGTCTTTTATGAGCCGATCCAGCAGCTCGGCTCCATTCTTGACCGAAAGCTCCGAGTCCGCACCAAGCTGGCGAAGGCCAAAAAAAAATCCAGGTCAGCGAGAGAGGGAGAGAGGAAGGAATACGTTGGGGTTAAATGTGGGGGAGGCCTCATAGGTACATACCCGGCAAAGTTGATCGAATATGTTGTTAAAATATACCAGAATCTCGCCCTTGGCGACCTTGGCGATGTTATACATGGCTTCACACGCATAATATCTCACCCTAGCATCTTGGTCGGTGAAGCACGCCAAGACCGGCGGCACGATCCTGGCGAGATATCGTGGTAGCTCCTGCGACGGGTGTCAACCAAGCAGACAGAGGCCGGCAGAGCGGAGGAGGACGCCGGGAGGCGACATAGGAGCGGGCTAACATACGGGGCCTAGTGCAATGGCGGCGGCGGCGAGGCCGATGAGACCGCCGTTGCGCGCATGAGGCTGGTGGACGGCATACGCGTAGTCGTTGCAGAGCTGCTCGAGGATGTCGTACACGCGCTGGAAGTCCTTGGCCGCGACGAGATCTCGGACCACCCTCTCCAGCCTTCAAGCTCGCGTCAGTCCCAGCATTACACTACGGTCAGCAGGGATCACTCACTCGAGAGCGCCAACCTTGCGCTTGTCGTAGAGCTTGTCGTTCAGCGCACGCTGGATGTTGGCATCCATGGCGGCGGCGGAAGTATGCTCCGCGTTGACTTGTTCGAAGAATACCCGGGTAGGCAAGGAGCCCTAGATGTGAGATGAGATAGGTAGGTAGGTCGGCAATGAGGTAGGTGACGTGGGCGAGACAGCTAAGCTCTAGGCAGGAAGTACCTACCTGTACCTACCAGGTTAGCTTCCTTCCCTACTCCGTACAGCGCCTCAAACTTAGCGCCTGCTCCCTACCTTTAGGTAGGTAAGGTACCACCTACCTGAGCACGGAGCGCTTTGAACCCCGTGCTTCGTACCGACGCACCCAAAGGCGCCACCACTCTTGTACCTTAGGAGCCGTGCCTCGAGCTGCCCCTACTAACGGTAGGTACCGTACCTTTTCCACCATGGAAGCAGCACACCTCAAGCGGTGGCCAGTTTTACCTGGGGTAGACACTGAGGACGCGTCGCTGTAAAGGTGCGACGACGAGAACGAATACAAAGGGCAAGGTAGACGCGCAGCTGGTGCTGTTGCAGAAGACACGTGTGCCAGGCATGGCTTCCAGCTACTCCATACTCCGTAGAGCACTCAGCGAGTCGCTTCCCCAGCCGTCGCTCGACAGTTTCGCAAAGATCGGCCACGAAAAGCTCATGAACCCGGACGTACCGAGTACCTAAAGTTGAAAGAGACTCTCTAATCCTTTGACTTCTTTTGTAAGCCTTTGAACCTATAGTCATATGACTGTAGACAAACGCTTCCTATATTTAGTGTAAGATACTTAGTAGCCTCTATGGGCATATAAGGAAGAAGACCTCACGTTCGCTGAGTCTCTTCTTCCTTAAGGTAAGCATCAAGACACAGAGTATCTTACATAACAACTCCTAATATGGAATGTATGCCTGCACGTCTTCTTAAGGCGTTGGCGATCTAATCGCCAAGGGTGATCTCACACTCTCGGCCATCTGTCTGTGCTGCTTGGAGGACCAGGCAACGCATCTCGAAACCAGAGCCACACTACGAGTAATACTACTAGAGGCTTTCCTCGCCACGCGTTGCTGAGCACCAGGAAGCAGGCGATGCGCTTAGCCAGTTCATTGTCGGTTGGGGCGCACTTGTCATGAACTGCTACTTCCCTCCCATCGGCCATGTGATTACGACAGCTGCTACTATTGCCTTGCAAAGCACAACTTCACGGCATTGTTCACAGCCATCTCTCACGGCCGGACAAAGACATCCTTGCAGATGAATGTGGATGGTCTTGCCATTCCTACATGCCAGAAGCGGGTTTCCTATTTTACACGGCCACCATGGGTGAGCCACACACGTAACCTCTGACAAAAGACATCGATATAGTCGCTTCTAGCCCTTCCATCATCCACGTATTCTTCGGCTAGACCAAGTCCAAGACGGAGTTTGAACCAATCATCATCGCACGGCTGCCAGGTCTATTTACTGCAACGTGAGAAAGAGACGAGGGCCCCAGCTCCGGACGCATGGCCAGGCCCTGCACAATCGCATTACCGCTGTGCTTAGAAGTGGATAGCCTTCGAGCTGGTGGCCATGGCGGCCTCCTTGAAAGCTTCCGCCAGGGTCGGGTGGGCGTGGCACGTCCGCGCAATGTCCTCAGTAGACGCGCCATACTCCAGCGCCAGCGTGCCCTCGGCAATCATCTCGCCAGCGTTGGGGCCGATGATGTGGACGCCCAGCAGGCGGTCTGTCTCCGGGTCCGCCAGCATCTTGACCATGCCGTCCGTGTCCAGGTTGGTCTTGGCTCTCGAGTTGGCGCTGAAAGGGAAGGTACCGACACGGTAAGGGATCTTCTGATTCTTGAGGTCCTGCTCGCTCTGGCCCACCCACGCGACCTCTGGGTACGTGTACATGACGGACGGGATGCAGCCGTAGTTGACGTGTCCGAAGCCTTTCTTGATGTACTCGACAACGGCTACAGCCTCTTCCTCGGCCTTGTGGGCAAGCATAGGGCCGAAGGTAACGTCACCGACACAGCGGATGTGGGGGAGCTTGGTTCGGTATTCGGAGTCGATGATGACGCGGCCGCGCTCGTCCAGCTCCATGCCGATGTTCTCGAGGCCGAGGCCCTTGGTGTATGGTCGCCGACCGATGGCAACGAGGACAACCTCAGCATCGAGCTACAAATGCCTCTCCAGTCAGCGAGGACTCCAGAGCCGCGAAGGAGGCGGCGAGCAGCGGGCCAGGTTCACCACTCACAGTCTCGGGCTTGCCGCCCTTGGCAGCGTCAACATCCAGCTTGACCTTGTCGCCGCTCTTGTCACCGCTGACGACCTTGGTGTTGAGCTTGAATTCCATTCCCTGCTTCTTCAACAGCTTTTGGGTGGCCTTGGCAATCTCGGCGTCCATTCCGGGGCCACCAATCTGGCCAAGGAACTCGACAACAGTGACCTTGGTTCCAAGTCGCGACCACACCGAGGCCATCTCAAGACCGATGATACCTCCGCCAATGACAACCATGGTCTCCGGGATCTTGTCGAGCGAAATGGCCCCAGTGCTGGTGATAACGCGCTTCTCATCAACCTCGAGGCCAGGGAAGGGGGTAGCCTCAGAGCCTGTGGCAATGAGGATATTCTTGCCTCGCACAGTGGTCTCGCCACCATCGTTAAGGGCGACCTTGACATCGTGTTCGCTGGCGAAAGAAGCCTCGCCCTTGATGTACTCGACGCCGTTCTTCTTCAAAAGAAACTCGACACCCTTGGTCAGGCCGCTGACGGCTGTGTCCTTGGCCTTCATGAAGTTGGCGAGGTTGAGCTTGACATCGCTGACCTCGATGCCGCGATTCTTGGTGTCGTGGAGGATCTGGTGGTACAGGTGGGAGTTGTTGAGGAGCGACTTGGAGGGAATGCAGCCAACGTTGAGACAGGTTCCGCCGAGGGTGCCGCGCTTCTCGATGCAGGTAACCTGTGCGAAGTTGCAGAGGTCAGCCATTTGTTTTCGCCGTTTGCATGCGGCCAACCCACCTTCATGCCCTCCTGACCAGCCTTGATGGCGGCAACGTAGCCTGCAACACCACCGCCGATGATGACCAGATCCTTCTCCTCTGCAGCAATGTCAGCAAGTAGAGGTAAGCAACGGCAGAAGCAGGTCGCCGAGGGGACAAACCAGAGGCGGACGCGAAGCCTCGGCTCCATCGTGCCAAGGTCGACGAGGCGACGACTGTAGGCAAGCTGTGCAAGGGGCATGGGTTAGCGGGCGTGCGTCTTTTGCCTCTCGCAGTTGTCGCGACGAGCCCGACGACAACGGCTCTCATGGCAGCTAACTCACGAGGACTGCTTCCAGGCGGCGGGCCGAGCGGCGCTGCGCGGTATTAAGCGACTGACGAGCATCATGAAGCACCTTGATATGGGGGATGGGGGTAGCCAATGGATGCCAGACGCGCGAGAGGAAGACAAGGTGGTTGAGGTGGTTGAGGCGGAGAAGCGTTTTCGGAGGTCCAGTTAGCCGCGCAGGAACCCTCCGGAACGAGCCTGCTGCGCTCCCGGGCCCCGGCATTTTTTAGCAAGGTAAGGTACGTACCCACCAGCGCTGGTTGTTGACGCTGGGGCCTGTCCAATCCCCGAATCGTGAGCGGGCGGCTACGGTCGCCTCAAGACGGAAGAAATTCTTTGAGTCCTGAGGCATTAAACCGGCGCAGGAGCCGAGCGGTGCCCAGCGAAATGGTGCCAACCAGACCCGAACCCAGCCGACATCACTGATCAATGCAATGCGAGATGATCCGTCCGCACGTTCGGCCAGGGGGGCGATGACGCCGGGCCTCAGCTCTCCGCGAGTCTCGGCCCGCGATTGCACGGACTCGATGCCTTGGGGTGGCGTGCACGCTCCCCGGGACATCATCCAAGTAATAATCGACTATCCAGGTACTCGTATTGATCGACAGCAGGTGCCCAAATCCAACATGCCGCGGCAGTGACACCGATGCTGTGGCACGCGCTTCAAGCATATCCGCCTCCGGTCCTGATTACCATACGCCTTTGCCATCATGTTACTCATCCACCGCCATAGCCTGGACCGCGGCCTGGGCCTTCTCCCGCACCCGATCCAGCTTCCTGGCCTCTTTGGCCTCGAACAGCTTGGATTTGCGGAGTTTCTTCCTCAAGAACCAGTGCGTGCCAGCCGCGAGAGACGGCAGCTCTCTGGCGGGGCCAAATACCCTTTCCACATTGACGTCCTCCTCTGATCCCTTCGCCTTGCACGTCCGCAGCAGACTGACCAGGAACCACTCCACGAACAACGATGTCCAAGTATTCACCTCGGGCAGCTCCAGCGGCTTCAGGATGTTGATGCTTAGCGCCCCATCCGCCACCAGCGACGCGTAGAAGCGTGCGACGTTGCTTGCCCGCCGCTCGTCCTTCATTTTCTCGCTGTCCGCCGTCTCCTCGTCCTCGGCTTCCTCGCCAAAGAGTGACTCCCCAAGCCCGCGGAATATCTTCCAGAGGCGGTCTTGGAGTGCAAATCTGACTCTGCCGTTTGCGCAGGCTTGCCTGCCAACCAAGGCATAATACTCGTTGTACTGCGCCTCGCTTCCCACGCACTGCACGAGCACGCGTGCAATCTCGAGCTGCTCGTCCTTTTTCAGCTTGAGATTGGCGTACTGTCGATAGCCGTGCTCATAGTCATTGGCTGACATGAGCGCCGTGAAGATCGCTACTTGGGCTGTCGTGCTGAATCCTTGCGCTCTAGCTTTCCGGGGGTAATCCGGCAGGACAAAATCCATGTCCTCGTCGTCCGTTACGTCCTCCTGGCCGCCCGACCTGCTCGTGGCCAGCTTCTTGGCTCTCTCCGCCGATTGGCGATACGCAGGCACACTCGCTCCCACAAGCCACCACTTTCCCTGAGTATCGGCGCCTTCAACGTCATCAAGGCCTATGCCCATGGGCGCAAGCCCGTCGAGTCGTCGGGACTGCGATTTGAGCTCCCCCAGTCGCTTCTTCATGCGCATAACGTGCTCTGAAACGATATTGGAGTCCAATCCTTTGGCCTTCGGCTTGTTGTTCTTGAGGTCGTTGATTGTCTCGATCATGAACTTTGTTCGAGCGGAAACATTGATACTTCCACCAGCTTGGGACACCGCGTTGCTTAACGCTCCGGCAACATGCTTCACCGCCTGCGGATCGTCCCTTCGGAGCAGTCTGCCAGCCATGCGGCAAATCCGTAGCAAGAGCTCGACGTTAAGCTCCGAGAGTTCTTCAAGTAGCCTCTCCATGTAGTCGAAAACGATTTTGCAGCCCACGACCTCGAACACATAGAGTTGGGTGAGGAAAATGATGATGTTCGAGGCTTCTTTCCGTATGGCTGACTGATCGGTTGTCCCTCTGCCGGCCTTTTCGTATTCCTGAGCAAAGTCTTTGACGACCCGGCGGATGAGGTGAGACCCGAAGCTCGAGCCAGTAGTCTTGTAAATGGCAGCGGCAAAGCCGCCGGTGAGGACGAAGAACTGGTCCGGGAGGCTCTCCGGTTTGCATATTTGCGCCATGATGACATCAGTCAAAATCTCGGTGACATCACCGCGGGCGTTTTTCTGATAGATGTCATCAATTGATTGCACAATTGACAAGATGTTGGCGTCGCTGAGTCGATTAATTTGTCCTTGCAGTTGCTTTCGCAAGCGACTTCTGGCTTCATCCTCAGAAATCGATGCCTTTCTGAGAGACGGCGGCACATATTTGGCGACCGTGCCCGTTACGGGAGCAACGTATGGGTTCTCTCGTTGTTGCCGCGGAGCAGAGTTCGCATCCTCAACGGCCGAGTCGAAACCTCGGAACGACTCGTCGTCGCTAGCCCCCAGGTCTTCTTCGGCGCTTTCGCCACTCTGCTCGTCCGTGGCATCAGCTTCGATGTCACTTTCGTCGTATTTCTCCATGTCGTCTGACGAATAATCCCCGCCGACGTCACTTTCGTCGCCTTGCTCTTGGTCAACACTGTCACCATGTGACCTCGACCCTGCCTTCCTCCTCTTCGACGACAACCACTCGTCGTAATCCCGCTTTCGCTTCCTGTTGTCGCCATCGCTGTCTGAATGACCTTCGCCCAAGTCATCGAGTAGATCAGCCAGTCCATCATCCATGAAGGCCTGCGGTAAAGACTTTCGCCCTTTCTTTATACCAAGCTTCTTTTCGAAATCCTCGATCTCGGCGTCATCCCGGGCCAGCTTCTCACGGGTTGCTCTTGAGACACCGTCTCCCAATTTCCCTTTGGCTGAAAGGACCGGTGACCCTCCAGAGCTCATCTCCTGCTCGTCAAAACTCTCCCCGTCATGCTCTTCGGGCGGAGACTCGTCTTCATCATCCTGATAATGGCTGACCGCCGAGGCCGTCCGTTTCGATGGCGCCTGAGGCTGTGTCGCCTGGCTTTTGACGGTGCCGCGGTGGCCCTGTACAGGGCCGGCTTGGACACGGGTAGGCTGCTTTGAATATCTATGAGCCTTGCGCTGCGCCCTCTGAGCTTTCCGGTTATCCTTGCGAGACAGCGTCACCGACAATTCCCGTCCACTGCGCGATTTGCGTCCCTGGCCCGGGTCGGAAGCATCAATGCCCATGCGCTTGAAAAGCTTTTGCTGCAGCTCTGGAACACTTGTGGATGGCATGGTGGTGAAAGTTGACGGTGGCGTTTACGGGCCACCAAGGCTCCGTTGAAAATCCTTGACTTGGGCGAGCTGCTGGCGAAAAGTTGGCAAACTCGAATGGCGTACTGGTCTGGGTGTGCGCGAGGGCAAGGTGCCGGTTAGACGCAGTAAGTCGAGAGAGACCGAACGAAGCGATCGGTTGGGCGAAGGCAAGGAAAGAGTTGATATTTTCTCAGCCTGCCGCCCTGAATCTTATCGATTCTTCAACGGAGCCTCACAGACGAAAATGGGTACGGAGTCCCTTACGAAGTACCTGCCGCGCAGTAAGGCACTCATACCTAAGGTACCTACCTAGGTAGTCCATCGAAAAACTTTGGTCTGTATCCCCTAGGGTAGCGTGGTACCTACCTAGGTACTCATACTTGCGATGTGGGTGGGGCGGGCGAGGTGGCATATGAGTAAGGTACCTAAGTAGGCACGTTGGTAGGTAAGGTACTCGTACGAAGTACGAAGTGACCCGTACAGCCAGGATGTTTTGCAGGAGCGACTCCAGCGGGGCATCGCTAAACCTCACCTCCTCACTAACCACCTCAACCTCATAACCACGGCAGCCACGGCAGCCCTTCTCGCCCACCCAGCGGTCGAGCGCGCGATGGATTCGCAACACCTCAGCCAAGATGAGGTAAGCGTCAACTCGTTCGCGACGTAGAAAGAGCCTTGTCGCTAACCAACCCTCCCGGGCAGTTCTTGGCCAGGCTCAGTGAGCTCTTCAACCACCGCAAAGGCACCGATCACGGTGCCGTCTACTTAACGCAGAAGCGCCGTACGTCACATCTCAGATCTTGGACTGTCTTCACATCTTGATTACTTCCAAGTTATCGCCTCCGCATGCATTCCTTGCCCCGCATGCGTGGGTGAGAACGAGTCGCAGACAACTGATATCTCGCCTCTGCAGTTACCTACGCTCAGGACCTCCCATCTCCGGCGGCAGACAAGCGCTTCCCCGATCTGGAAATGGATAAGCCAATGCCTGTGATTGTCCGTGCTACCAATGGCAAGTCCAAGAGGGAAAGGGCTGGGAAGGTCAAACTGTCTACCATTGTGCAGCCTCATGACCTTGAGCAATTCTACACCCGCTACGCCGACGTTTGCAAAGCTGGCATGACGGCTCTCAAGCCAAGGGATCGGAGTAAGAAGAAGGCTAAAGCCAAGAGGAAGAAGGCCACCTCGTGAGGCAAGCCATGGGTCCGACCTCTGTGCCTTGTCAGTATGCCGCCCGGGCCCGTCGATGCTGGTCTTGGGTCACCCTTGTTCCTCTTGGCCACTCCAAGGTTGCGAAGCTCTCTACATAATGTCAGCAGCCAAGCTATCTGCAGAACCGAGTTTGGCAACTAGGGGCTCTGCTGAAGCTTTCTGGGGGCTGTCCTAATTTGGGGCCAAAGTTGATTCTATCATGTATTGCCATTGCCGCCTTGTTTGGGCGGATGAGGCTTCCGATGAGTATGTTGTCTCGCAGGTTCAACTTCAAATACTAGTTACCAAGGGCGAGAATTCTGCCCAAGTATTCTCTGCGTTCAACGAACAGCGATATGGGCTCAGGGCCACCAACACCGCTTGTCGCCCAGTTGAGATGAATCCCTTGTGAGCACCGACCATCAGACTCGATTGCACAGCCATGAAGAGGACGCGTGGAACTGGATCGATTTATTCCTCATGATCGCCATTACTGGGGCAACGTGCAGGCGCAGTCATATCTCTTGGCCGAGGCGGCCCAGCCTAGTCACTTGCTCCTCGTGGACCAAGAGTCTGCATTAAGCTGTGACTGCTTGCTGCCAAGGGCGCCATCGGGTGTGCTATTCATATGAGTTGATGCTGTCCTCATAAACTGGATGCACTGGCAAAAAGACGTCGACGCTGCATCAACAAGCAAGCTTTCTGAGCCAAACGTACCGTGTCGTACTCCCTGCTCGCCTGACCTCTCTTTTCGCCGCAGCCCATGACATGCTCGAGACAGAGACATGCGTTGCGCTTGCATGGCTTGCTTGTTACTTCACCAACTTGGCCAGCGCGCCATCACTTGATCAACCGCCCCATACTTGTACGCTTGTAGTTTGGAGTTCACTTCGGATGCTGCGGGTTGGGGGCGGCCAGCTCACACGCCGCAGCTTGGGAGGATACGTCGACTTACCTTTCTCCCTGCTCACCTCTTGGTCGAAGCCCCTGGCCCGGCTTCCCTATCGCGCGGGCTGCTTACATCAACTCGCGCGTACCAGGCCATTTTCTTACTGCTGACTGCCATGACCCTCGATACTATCGCTTGTCGGGATGCCGCTAGATCCTGGCGGAGGCGTGGACTCCTTCAAGAGGCGTGGACAGACCTGGCAACCTTGAGGCCTCTATGCCCGGAACCGGTCGTTCTCCCGCCCAAACCTGAGGGCAGGGCCAGTCTTCGCTGCGTTTGCCACACGGTTCCTCGTCCTCCGCTGTCGCCTCTTGGCACGTTGTCGTCTGGGCAAGGCTTTTCCTATCGGTGATATGCCGCCAGCCGCCCCAACACTCTGCCCGGCCCTACTCCATCGTCCTACGCTGTCAATCCGCACCTGAGCCCTGAGCCTCCTGGCAGCCAGATACCATCTTATACTTAATCCTCATACATTCTAGGTAACACCTTGTCATCTGTCCTCTCCTAACTTGTCCGAAATCACACAGGCCCTCAACACCGTCCAAAAAAGAACGACCCGCATTCCTCAGAGCGGTTCTCGAGTGTTTCCGATAACGACGTCAAGACGAAGCTGGCTTTTTTTTTCCTTCTTTCGGAACGGCAACGCAAGACCACAATCCTCCCATCCATCTACCTACCTGCATTACAGCGCCTCCGTCGAAGCCAGGAGAAGCAGGTCAGTTGTGATTTCGGATTCGCGACACTCGTGCCGGGGTGTTGCGAGGTTGCCGCCAAAGATTTCTCCGAGATGCATAACAACGGACAAAAGAAAAGACTGCACCGAAAGCGACGAAATGATGCGGCCATAGGGCGGGCGGGTGAACTTTACGGCTCAGGTGCCAAAAGTACCCAATTCACCTTGAATCGTCCCATCGAATTCCACGACATTTGACCCCAGGTCTGCTCCAAATGCGAGGTTCTCCTCACATGATTTGGTCCTGGGTCAAGCCACCCATGCCATCCGTCTCCATGTTGTCAGCTCCGCCTTGGTTGAGATACTTCACGAAGCTGAGGTTGAGAGGACGACCTCCGTACTGGTACCCTTGGAACTTGGCAATCGCGGTCTCGGCAGTCTCGGGAGCGTCGAAACGAACCACGCCAGAACCTCGAGATCGGCCGCTGGGCTCATACTGAATTTCGGCCTGCTCAACCTTGCCAATAGTTGTGAAAAGCTCGACCAAGTCATCGTTACTGGTAGACCACGGGAGCTGGTGGCATAGTTAGATCGTGAGGGTTGCCAAGCAGAAAAGCATTAGTCGCACTTACATTTCGCACGTAGATTGTCTCGCTTCTGTCTGTGCCAGAAGTAGCGTTGTCGGTGAAAGGGTTCGGTGGGACAGGAGCTGCTGGCTGGGCATCAAAGCCAGCACCAGCAGGAGCAACTCCACCGGCGCCGCCAGCGAAGCCTCCACGACCGCCATAACCGAAGCCGCCACGGCCACCACCGAAGCCGCCACGGCCGAAGCCTCCGCCAAAGCCTCCGCGCATGCCGCCGCCGTAGCCACCGCGGCCAGGGAAGCCCATGCCGCCACCGGCTGCCGCGAAACGGTCCTCTCGGACCTCGAGCATCCGTCCTTGCCAATCATAGCCGTTGAACTGCTGGATGGCGTTGCGCGCGTCGTCGGGGCTCTCGAAGACGACGATTCCCGAGCCCTTGGGTCGACCGTCAGGGCCGATGTGGACATCGGCACGAATAACACCCCCAATGCGCGCTGTACTGGGTTAGAGACATTGTTTTCTGACGGGCAATTAAAACGTATAGCGACTCACCAGCCTGTCGGAAGAGATCCTTCAAATCTTGCCAACCGACGTTGAACGGTAGCTAGAATTCATGGTCAGGATCTGTCTTCATTGACACAATGTCGGTATAAAGGAGCTTACGTTGGCCACGTATATCTGGCGACCGCCACCTCCAGGCGCAGCGCCATATCCGGGATTGAAACCGGCAGACATGCCACCTCCAAAACCACCACGGTTACCTCCGGTGGCGCCAATGAATCGAGGTTCCGCTTCGCGATCCTACGAGATTGTTAATGTTGCAGGATGAGGACCCTATGCAGTGCATGCTAACCTCTCGGACATAAACTAAACGACCCATGAGGTTCTGGTTGCTGAGCTGAGCTACAGCCTGTTGGGCTTGTTCTCGCGTGGCATATTCGACGATTCTTTTCCCCCTTCCGTTAGCTGCCATTGCCAATCTCTCATTGGAGACATGATCAAATCTTACCCGCATCCCTATAATAGCCGGGAGGGCAATGCCCAAGATATCAGCCCTGATAGTTCCATAACGCGCTGGAGTAGGTGGGAGCCAGGCAGCAAGGACTACCGAAGAACGAGACGGAGGAAGCAGGAAACAAGACCCGGGGTTCGAGAGGGAAAGATTCGGAGAGGGGTCTGGACGAAGCGCACCTTGGACATGCCGTTAGGGAGCAGCAGCACATCGGCAAAAAGGACTTCTCCGGCTAAACATTCGCTCGTTAGTGTCGGGTTGAGCAGCATGGTCCCCAAGACACGCACCTTGTCTCATGAAGTCCTTGAGATGGTGCCACTTGACGTCGTAAGAGAGGTTGCCGACGTAGACACGACGGTCCTGCTGTGATGTCTCGCGTATGTTGTTCATCATCTGTTCGCGGGCGGCGGCTCGTTCCTCGTAAGTGCGATGAGGGGTCTGTCCACTGAAACCTGCACTGGATCCTCCCACAGGAGCACCTGTTCCCGTCATGGGTGAACGATCACGACCTCGCCGATAATCGTCTCGGCTATTTGATCTGCTACGGGGGGAAAACGAGCGCCGGCGAGGTTGTCGGCCCGGGCTCCTGGAGCGTCGACGAGGCGATCGAGACCTCTCACGCTGCGGCATGTCAGCGAGGGGTTGAGACATGATCGGCTTGGAGTGGTTTGGAGGATGGAAGGGAAATGTTGGGGCGGCGTTGTTCCAGCGCGATGTGAAGATGCGGAGTTTGGCAGCTTGCGATTCTGGCAGATTTAGACTGGTAGCTCGATGGGCGGCAGTGAATCAGTCGCTGCGTTGATTGCGGAGTAGCGCAAGTCGAAGACTCCACTTGCGCGCCTGCAAAGAGCCGAAGCAGTGCCACAGCCAGGAACCACGCGGGCGATGGTCTCCCACCGAAGCGGCAACCGACGGTGGTCGACACTGTGGCTTTGAATCTTCATGGCTGTCAAGCCAACGAAGTCGCACGCCATTTCCAGTGCCAAGCAACGTCGCCGCCCGCCTCAAGCAGAGTCCAGGGAAGGGGCTAAACAAACGCAGGGGCGCAAGGTGACTTACAGGCCGGTAAGTATCGCCAGAGTCAGCTAGAGACGCACGTTAGATGCCAGAACGATAGGGACTCGCAAGCGGGACACGCGTGTACGAGGCGAGATGGGCAGAGACAGAAAGAAGAGGAGGGATGGAAGAGGGCGGGGAGTGACTGTGGTTGAAATAAGAGCCTACCTAGGTACCCGTGAGGTGAGGTACGGTAGTGGTGGGGTGCAGCGAACGGGACACTGGGCGGCGATGTGGGTGGGAGACATGCAGGTAAAGGGGGCTTCTGACAATGCAGTGCATGGGGAAAGGCGACGCGAGAAGCAGGCGCTTCGAAAGCGTGAGGGTATCGGCTGAGGAATGGGGCAACAAGTTACATTTCAGGCGGTATCACGTCGACTGGGACCAGCGGCCGAGGGGTAGCTATCGACAGACGGTCCCGAGGGCGGACTGATACTAGCAGCAGCAACAGCACGCTTGCAACAGAACGTGCGGCCGCGACGTGTACTCGTATGGGAGAGGAGGACGAGGGGAGGAGCAAGCAGGGAACTGTGGCCGAGTGGAGGGAGGCAGGCCGGTAGGCAGGTGAGGATGCACGGGGGAGACGGGCAGGCGGGTGGGCAGGCAGAAGGGCCAAGCAAACAGGCAAACGGAGGCGAAGGCGGAGGAAGCGGAGAAGAGGACAGGACATACCCATGACAAGTCTACTCGTATGCGATGCAGAGGACGAGAGAGCAGAGGCTCGGTGCCGATTGCGCAGAGAAGGCGAGAGGGTGTCTCAACAAACGAGCAGCTCGAGCCAGGTCGCGAACACGGGGTGGGAATATGGCGGCGGCGCTGGAGAAGGACAAGCCACAGTGGTTAGCCCAAGAACGGTTCTCGCGTCGAGGCAGACGGGACGCAGCAGGTCGGAATCGGGGGTGGTGGCGGCGGGCTGGAAGGGGGGTGGGAGCAGGCTGGGGCTCACGGGCTCGCTGCGAACTCTGTGCTCGCTCGAGGGATGAGAAGGAAAAGAGGCGCGACCGGCGGATCGAGGGAGGGGGGATCGGGCGACGAATGAGGGAGCGAAGACGGGCCAGGAGGGACTGGGGGCGAGATGCAAGCTACCCTACCTCAGCGAGTGCACTGTGCAGGGCGGTGCGTTGCGGTGCAGCGCGGCGCCGTGGCCCGAGGGGTCAAGCCGGCAAGTCGGCGAGATGACGCGCAGGGGCTTGGGATGGTTGATATGGATGTCTCGACCGACGGGGGCAAGGAGCGCTCGCGGATTGACGAGTGCTGGCTGGCCCGAGTGCGCGACTCCCTGAGGTAGGTAGCGCGGTAAGGTACGAGTATGTGCTGGACGGCGCAGCGACGGGGTGGGCGCTGGACGCTGCCGGCACGCAATGTAGCATGCACGTCGCTCTATCTGGACTACCGCCGCGTCGAAATGCGGCTGAGGAGCAGAGCGCGTGTGGGCGACGGCCGAGGTCTGTATTCCGTACCTAGGGAAGAGGTACGCAGCACGCGTACGCAGGTAGGGTACGAGTGGGTAATTAGCTGTCGCAGGCCGTACGAGTACTGTGCTGGGATGGAAGCGGGCGCAGAGGTCAGAACGAGGCAACGGCTCAGCAGGGTGAGGAGTTTGTCGACGGGCGTGGTGTGGCTCAAAGGTCGGGCTCGAGGTATTACGAGTAGGAAAACGACGAGGACGGCCACCTTGAGGGCTGCTGGCTGACGAGAGCCCAGGAAACGGGACGGATGGCGCGCTAAGAGCTGGACAGCACAGGTGGAGACGCGTACTGCGTGCCCCGTACGAGTAGGCACTCCGTACTCCCTCCGTACTCCGTACTCACGCTCGTACTCGTATGCGCAGGCAGGGACGAGTTAATTATTACTCCGTAATACTCGCGCCCAAACGTGAACGTGCAGAGAGGCCGGGAGCACGGATAATCTCCAGCAGCGAGGGCATGGGGACGACAACAAAACGCGCTCACGCCGAGGACGTGCCTTACCTACTACCAGGTAGGTACCAGGTAGGTTCTTAGGGGCTTACCTACACCCTGGAGATAGGTGCCTAATGGCCTACGTTGGTACTCCGTACTCCGTACGGAGGTTGGCAGCTAGGTACCTACAAGCATCTATCCCGTGCTCGGCATTCGACTGCCACCATTAGTACTCCTCCCTGTACACGGAGCAATCGGAGGCCTGCCATGGAGAGTTGCACGTCGACGCAGTCGACGACGCAGAGTAGCCGCTCCGTACAACGCCTTCCATACCTTAGGTACTCGGTGCCTAGCTTGCTACCGTAGGTACCTTAGGTACTGACTGGTAGGAGCTCGCGGAGACTGCCTCCAAAGTGCTTCGCCCCCATCAGGTGCCTTGCCCGATGATGGGGCAGCGCCATCACGGCAGCCTTGCGCAGGGACCCGCAGCATGCACCATGCCACAGTGCGGTGACGACCACATCAAGCACGGTCAGGATGAGCGAATCCCATCGAGCATTTGCTTTCCGACCAGGAACCAGCCCGTATCGCTGTGGATCTCCCCATGTTAGAGCCAAAACCATCCGCCGCGGGACTGGGGAGACGGGCAATGTACGAGTGTCCGTCTCGTCTGTCTGGCCTGGCCCGGCTGGCGAGACGAGGTGGGCTGACACCAGGCGTCGCAACCTGGACCGACCTTGTCGGTAGCGAGGCATCGCGTGCCGGCAGACCGGGAGGACGATGATAGCCCGGCCGTACGAACGAGCGGGCAATTCCGAGCAGGGCATGTGCGAGCACTCCTCGTTAGCCATGGACCGTGATACGAAGTCTGCGCCAGCACACCTCGCTCCTCCGCGGGATGGGCCAGGAGCTCACACGCGGCGGCTTGTTCCTGGGCCGCGCTGGAAGAGGCATTTGCAACAAGCGGGTAAGCAGTCGCATGGGCGCATATCCTTCTTGCTGGTTCCTGCACACCTACCAACGTAATGTAGGTAGCTACTCTCTTTCTCTCCCCTACCAATTCCGGCCGCCATTCTCCTCCCGCGAAGCAGACGGGCAACATTCCCAGCTAACACCGTCAAATGAGATGAGATTGATGGTGCATACGCCGTCCGGGCTGCCCTCGTTGGCCGCGGGATGCGGAGGATGAGCCGATACTTGCAGAGCGGTTGAGGAAGGCATCCCTAGACACGGTGACGCGAGACCGGTGACGCGACATGGGCGTGCAACTCGAGGACTCGAGCGAACGCGAGCAGCCCAGAGTCTGGTGCCAGCTAGTGGCGAAAGAATATCCAGAGTAGCACAAGCAGCGCGCCAAGAGGAGATAAGGGACTCAGTCAGTCCCCCAAGATAAAACAGCCTGCTGTGTACGAAGTATATGAGGTGCTGGCACGATTCCTCCAACGCAGCTGCGAGGGTGAATTGACAACGCGCACCGCCTACGCTAGCCAGTGTGCCACCAAAGGAGGCATGGCAAGCACCTGCATAGGTAGTTGTCACTTTCGGGATGCTGACCAGTGTTCGTCGACGTTGTCGTCGGCGGCGGCGGTGGCCGCTGTTGAAGGGGCCGCCGTATGTACCTGCCTAGGTAACTTGCTCCGCAGTCGAAGCCCACCCCAAGGCGGCCCCACCCATCCGTGGTCCCTTCGTCGGGAAATGCTTCGTCCGGACCACCTGCTTTGCGCCGACAAAATCCACGTCCCCATCCGCAGCCTCGCGACGCGACGACGACGACGCCACCACGGCCCAGCGTCCCTTGACGTGACTGCGCCGACTCCCATTGCACGAGCCTCTCCGACCATGTCGCTGTGCTCGAGCCGGGCCGCCGCGGCACCATGGCTCCGGGCCTCAGCCGCCCGCCTGCCGAGCGCTGCCTTTGCTCCCGGGTCCCGACAACGGCGCCGCTTCCACTCGTACGACCATCCGTCAGCCGAGAGGCCCTTTGGCACCGTCGAGGACTCTATCCTCGCCGCCGCATACCGCCATGTGCCCGAGCACGGCTTCTCCCAACGCGCTCTCGGTCTCGGTGCCCGCGACGCCGGTTTCCTTGACATCAGCGCCAGCGTCCTTCCCGACGGGCCCTTCAGCCTCATCCGCCACCACCTCACGACGCAGCGCGAGGCTCTGGCCTCACAGTGTCACGGGGTGCTCGACGGCCAGGCTGGGGACGCGGCTACCGCCGATGTCAGCGCCAAGGTTGCGGCTCTGACCTGGCATCGGCTCATGGCCAACAAGGACGTCATCCACCGATGGCAGGAGGTACATGCGCATCTGTCCCTGGGCTCAAATCCCACGTACGCCTGCTGACCAAGTCATTGTAACCCAGGCACTCGCTATCATGGCTCAGCCGAGTTACGTGCCGGCTTCGCTCAAGGAGCTTGCTCTCCTCTCTGACGAGATCTTGTTCCTCGCTGGGGACAAGGCCGTCGATCCGTCATGGTATAGCAAACGCGCCTCGCTATCCATGACCTACAGCACGACGGAGTTGTTCATGACCAACGACAAGTCCCCCGACTTCGTCGAGACGCGGCATTTCCTTAACAGAAGGCTGGGCGAGGTGAAGACGTTGGGCGGCATCTTCGGCTCCCTGGGACAATGGGCCGGCTTCACCATGACGGCTAGCGTCAATGTTTTGCGCAGCAAAGGGCTTCGCATATGATTCGAACATTGTACCAACCCGCCACTTCGTCTCTTATGTATAACATGTCTTTGAGTCTTGTACAATATCAGCGCGAATAGACATTCCTTCCAACGCCAAGGCTTTCGTAACCGAATGCCGCCACTTGACGGGCCGCCAGGGTGTGACATCAAACTTCATGAATCCCGTCCTCTTCTGCACACCCGCCGACACATGCCGAGCCATCCATCGCCTGCAGTTTAGAGCCCACGCTTCCACAAGGTCGCCTCAAACCAATGTCCGTTGGCGGGGATCAGTCAACCTAAGTGCAGATATATCAGCGACTGGCAATGCTTTCAACCGGGAGGTTACGCCGACGTACCGAATGATCTTCACATCTTTGTCGAGCCTAGCGCGTCCCTCAATGGCGTTAGGGGTGATGAGAATGTATTGTCGGGAGACAGACCGTCGGGCCGTGTCCACCTATTGCTGCTGTCAGCCTCCAATGGTCGCTTGCAACCTTTCCGGCGGGGCCGTCACTTACAAGCATATTCGTACTGATTGCGCGATTCACATTATCCATGAAGACATCGAACTCGTCAAGGCATCTGATGGGCGACCCAATCGCCTCCCACACCGAAAGAAGCATGCATATGGACGAAAAGGACTTCTCGCCGCCCGAGAGTGTCTTGGTGTTGCGCCCAGCCGAGCTCTTGCGCGTCTCATCCGGTTCGATGTGGATGACTACCTTTCTCGCGAGGTGATCCAAATCGATTTTGCCTCGGAATCCGCGCTCGCTCAGTAGATAATTGAACTGAATGCGGATCCGAGCGCTGATTTGTCTCTGAAACTGCCGCCAGAGATGCAGCCGATGCTCAATCGCCCGCTTCAGAGAGGTGATGGTCTCATCCACGTCGCGCGTCTGCTTCATCACATCCTCGTACTTCGCTCTCGCGTCGTTGGCGCGGTCGTAGATTTCCTGGTCCGTAGCCCCGACCCTCGCCTCGCGCTGGGCCAGCTGCTCGCCGATCTTTTCATACTTCCTTTCAATGCTCCTGTAATCCTCGCCCTCGGGGATGTGGACGCGCCCTGGAGCCACTCCTTCGGCTTGGCGAATAAAGTCCTCCACTTCGTTCGCCTTGTCGTGACGCTTGGCTTCCGCGCGGCCACGTTCAGCCTTTTCCATGTCCAACTTCTCGAAGGCTTTGTTTTTGTTCGCAAGGGTAATGCGTCGCAACGTCTCCTGGGTCTTGATCTTCTCCTCGGCTTTGCTAATCTTGCTCTGGAAATCCTTTGCTTCGTCTCTCTCTATTTCCAAGCTCCGTTTCGCCTCCTCGGCCTTGGCGTTTAGCTCAGGCTTGGCCAGCTTCATGTTGCCATACTGGCTGCCCAGCTGAGATTCTTCTGCTCTTTTTGCTTCCAATTCTGATCGCAAAACAACCAGGCGGTCGTCGACGCCCTCGAAGGCATCCAGCTCCATCTGTATGCGCTCGATATCCGCCTGCGTTCGACGAAGATCGTTCTTCAACGTCGGACTCCCATTGCGATAAGCCTCGAGTTCGGCCTTGCATCTTTGGAAGGTCTGGTCCGCCACGCGCTGCTCACTGATCAATTCTCGCAGCTCCAGCCCAAGCTGTCTGAGGTGTTCCTTCTGCAGCGCCAGCTGCCGACCCGAGTCGGTCTGCATTTTTGGTCGCTGACCAGTGGGGATGATCGGGCTCGTCCCAATGGTTCCGAAGCGGTTCGTGATTCGCAGGCCCTGACCTCGCTTTCCCCGGCCATCGTGAAAGCATATGCATGCGACGACATTGCGAGGCGGACCATTGTCAATCATGATCCTTTCCGCGTCCAGGCGCCCTTCGATTAGTATGACTTTCTCTATTTGGTTGTTGATGATGAGCTGCGATCGAATGACCTCGTCGTCGAACTCCAACACCCGCAATATAGTCTCGAATTCGTCGTCTGGCTCCTGGTTTTTCGTGTCAATTTGACCGCCGTAGGCAATGTAGATCGGAGGTGGCTTCTTAATTGCAGTCCTTCGAATCAGGTCGGAAAGCCGTGACTGATCTCGTTTGCTTCTCACCACAAACGCGTTCAAAGCCTCGCCAAGTGTCTTCTCCAGAATGCCAGACCACTCTGGTTTGAGTAGCTTGATGTGGGCGCCTAGGGGGCCGATCGGATCCCGGTCAAATCCTCTGTCACCTGCCACGGCCTTGACGAGGGCAATCATATCACGATCAAACCCAGCGTACGTCGAGCCACTGCTTCCTTCAAGGTCTCGAACACCCTGCTCAGCGGCCAAGATTTCCTTTCGCTTAAGTTCTCGCAAATTTTGCTGCTTTTTCAGGGTTTGCTCCGCGTCGGCAAGCCTAGACTGAAACACTGGCAGCTGCCTAGCATCCTCTGAGAGTTGTTCGGTAAGGCTCTTCTCCCGAGCAGTCGCTTCAGAAAGCTCGCCTTCCTTTTTGAAGCGGGCCAGGCCGGTTGACTCGTCCAGACGGTGCTCCTCCTCTCGGATTTTAGCCTCGCAGGCCGCTATTTCAGCCCTCGCTGTCTTAAGACGCCCAAAGGCGTCTCTCTCCTCACGATGCAGCTCGATCAATTCCTTCTTCGCAGAGTTGTAAGCTGCTTCCACCATGGATATCTTCTCTTCAAAGGAGCCTTGCCCGTCGCGAAGATTTTCACGGTTTGCTTTCACCCGCTCCAACTTTGCCTCGGCGTCAAGAAGAGCCTGCGACAACTCCGCGCACTCTGATTCAACCTGCAGAATGCGCTGGTCTCGGTCGCGCAGCTCGTCGTCGCGACGCTTAAGTTCCTGCTCCTGATCAACCACTTGTGACCATACCAGTTGATTCCGATACAACCGAGCCTTCTCGCGCAAGGTAATGTTCTTCTGGACAGTCTCTGCCAGCCTCTGCGCATCCTCCATCTCCTTTTTGACGTAGCCGATCTTCTCATCCAGGTCGTCTCGGAGGATCAAGGTTTTATCAAGTGTGTCCTGGGACATTTTGTAGTCGTTGTCAAGCTGTTCCAGCTGAACACCAGAAACGAAATACTTATACTTTTGCGCAGGGGTTGCAGAGTTGAGGAACTGCCGAGCATTGTCTTGTGACAGCACTGTCAGGGGGTTCCCCATCTGCAGCGCATACCATTCCGATATCTCGTCCACCTCTTGTTTCTTGGTCGAGATTATGCGACCCTGTTCGCTCTTGATCTTGAAGCCGCTGCTACCGGACTTGGAGAAATGGCGCTCGACAATGATGCTGTCGCCGTATACGTCGTGCTGGTAGGCATCGGAACCGGCATTCTTGATCCTGACGGCAAGGCTGCCTTGTTCCTGTCCCTCTCTGACGAAGGACTTGAGGCTTCCGCCTCGGTTGGTATCGCTGGCTTTTCCGCCCAGGCAAAGTGTCAACGCGGTCAAGACTGCACTCTTGCCGCTGCCGTTTTCGCCCACAACAAAGTTGATCAGGGGCCCGAGTTCGACGTGCAGGCGTTCGTGGCACATGAAGTTACAACAAGTGATGCTTTCGATGATGCCGCTCTCAGCAACCATGTTGTCACCAAGGGTCGTCGGCCGACGCTTTAGCTTCTGCGCGGCTTGCAGGTCGTCCTTGTCCGTGTCCTGAAGGTGTCGAAATCCTGCATCTCTCATGATTTCGTACTGGGTCTGAGGGGGTGAGTCGGGCGCACGGGAGCTGTCTTCATCGTCGTCTTCCGAGCTAGAGTCTTCAGTGTGCCGCGGCGGGGAGATTGCTTCGGGCGCTTCGTCCAGCGATAATCGAACTCGCTTCCTCTAAGGTGCCGAGTCAGACGGCAAGACGTCTGCACGGCGCGACAGGGTATCAACTCACCGACTGCACAGAATGGGCGAGCGAGGTTCGCGCCCTCTGCACGTTGACAAGTCCGTCATCGTCATCGGCGTCAATGACGCGCCCAGTGCGCTTCACCGGCGCCATGAGAGGCACTCTTGACGGCCGCTATGGCCATACGGCGTGGGAAGGGAAAACACAGTACTCGGCGGCTCCTAGCTTTGGCTGGCGGATAAGCGGCGATGTTCGCCTTGGCGGAGGTCCAGAGCAGCGACAGTGGAAAGGGAACATTCATCCGCAGACGTAGCTCGGCCAAGGCGTGATGTCGTCGTGAAAGTGCGAGCAGGGAGACGCGAGAGATGGCCGTGTCGCGCGCAGAGGACGCGCTAAAGAGCACCGGAGCGGGCCTGGCGAGCAACTGCCCCCGGACAATGAGGGGTCCAGTCGGGTCGGGTGCCTTAAGGCACCTTGGTTACCTGGTAGGTAGGTACCTACCTAGGTACCTACACGGGGGACATGTTTGAGCCTGATCCCGACGTGGTGCAGCGCCCTGTCAAGCTCTCTGGCGCCTCTGCCCAGCGGCCCACAGCTTTCCCCAATGACCCAACGTCACCCTTGAAGCTGGCGTGGCACGGCACCTTACGAGTACCTGCGTTGTACTCGTACCCCTTCGCACGCTGATGGACATAGGGGAGAAAAATCCAACGTCGTCGACGGTTCTTCAAGGTTGGCGCCGTGAGTAACTCCAGCCTGGTCGCCAGCTGAATGTCTTCTGCCTTGCCAGCTTAATACCTAAAGCGCAAAGCGAGCGGATTGGTAATGCACCGCTAACGTACCTACAATTGCATCTTTCCGCCGAGCGCCTGTCTGGCAGCTACAGAGTGCACGAGACGCGGCCGCGGTGTTCTGAAAGTCGGACCGCAGGGCTGTGGTATGGCAGGACGAGATTATCTGGCCCAGGGCCAGAGCAGCTTTGCACCTTCTGGTGGTTTTAGCCGTCAGCTGCCTGAGAACTGCGTCGAGTACTTCCTCTTCCTCATCGATGAGGAGGCCGACGCTCAACAAAGAATCGACCAGTTGGAGGCCCTCCGGCAGTCCGCAGCGCAGCTGACTCGGACCTTGACGGAAGACTACATCTGGCAGCGCGACGGCTTCCAGCTCGAGCTAGGAACCGATCAAGGTGCGTACTGCCATTCACGGCTGCCTTGCAGAAAGAGTATAGCTGACATTGTCGGCAAAAGGCCTGCAATACCTTCACGGTGTGACCGATTATGGCGACGCCGTCGAGGACGAGTGGCTCATCGTCTACATATTGCGAGAGTTGACCAAGAATCATCCCACTCTCTGGGTACGGGTGGCCGATACTGATGGGGAATTTCTCCTGGTCGAGGCCGCCAACGTGGTCCCCAAGTGGCTGAATCCAGAAATTGATCAAAACCGTGTCTGGCTTCACAGTGGGAGGCTTCTCCTAATTCCTTGCAAAGACGATGCCCAGTCCACCCAAGCTCGTTCGATTTCCTTGCCTCAAGCAGTCGAGTTTCTTGCATCAAGATCCGATGCCCTTGTGCATTCATCCTTCACCGAGGCCGAGGCTTTCTACAGACTTGACAAGTACCCAGCACAGATCGCCAACTCTGTGCACTGTTCAATCACCACCATGCCGCGAAAGTTAGCCTTCCTCATACACTCGCTGCCAAAGTCTGTTGCCCCTGCCGTGGAGGCTTTCTATCTCAGGGATCCGGCTGTCCTGAAGCGAGTCACGGCCGCGACGGGACCACTCCTATTCCCACCGGAGGACTTGGTCGACACAAGCGTGCGGTTCAGCAGGGTGCTCTATGCCCAACTGAAGTCGCAGCGGTTTGAGCCGCCACCAAGGTGGCACAAGGCCCTTGAAGAATCGACGTCGAACGGCAAGGCCGTGGCCAGGCTCGAGACGGGCATGAAGCTTACATGTGGCTTCGAGATGCTGTCTGCATCTGCAGACAAGAGCAATAATGGGGTCGTCAGAGAACTCGCAACCATGCTGAAAGATATTTTGGGGGCGGGCAATGCTGCCCTACCTAAGGATGAGGAGATGGAGCAGTGGGAGGGTTTCCATCGCGATGACGACGAAACTTGGATGGACATCAGCTTCCCGGACTTTGAGCGTGAACTGGGTGGTGCAGATGGTGGCCGTGAAGCTGGCGAGAAAGGCCGAGGATTTGGGGACGCCCAGGCCCAGGCCAACCTGAGAAAGATCGTTTCCCGATTCGAGGCCTTCCTCAACGACGAGACCGCAGGCTTGGACGGTGCGGAGCTGGAAGAAATGGATTCGGACGATGACGGAAGCGGTGAAGACGACGGCGACGAGCAAGCGGGTAGCACCGACGAGGAGGACAGCGAGTTTGAGGACAAGGAGGTCAGTTTCGATGAGGCAGCCTTCTCGCGGATGATGCGCGAAATGATGGGCTTGCCCGCAACGGATCCCCAACGATCTGACGGCCTGCAAGAAGTCAGCGAAGTGGGGTTTCGCGAGCCCGCAGCGAGCGCGCCGGAAGAAGAGCAAATCCAGATTCAGGAGGTCTTGTCTCAAATGGAGGCGGAGCTCCGAGGGCACGGAGCGCTGAGGCTTGACGACTCAGCCAGTAAGCAGCATACTTTGGACAGCAAGGGCAAGGCCGCCGACATGGACGGGAGTCCCGCGCGCCAGGATGCAGATGAAGGTGTCGACGACGAGGTCAACATTGACTACAACCTGGCACGCAATCTGTTGGAGAGCTTCAAGAGTCAGGCGGGCATGGCCGGGCCAACAGGCAACCTCCTTGGCATGATGGGCTTCCAGCTCCCGCGAGACGAGGATGATGAACATGATGATGACGAGGAGCACAAAGAGATTGACGCCATGGGGCGATGACGAGAAGCAGGCTCATCATTCTTTGATGTTGCTGCTGCCTTATATCAGGGTTGGGATTTGCTAAGCAAGCGTTTAGATACACGTGTGTGCCGAGCATCTCCTGTCACCCCTTTAGTCCCTCCCCTGGTGTTCGCTCACTCCTCGACGCCGTCTTCATCGTCTATCTTGGGCCGTTTTGCGGGAGACATTTCGCCCGTTGGATGCGGCCTGCGTTCTTGACCAATGTCGTCCAATTTGTCCAGTTTTCGGAGCGCTTGGGTCAGCCTTCTCCGCGCAGGCATCTCTCGGTCATCACTGTCGCTGTACCGACGATAGTATTCCCGGACTATCGCTGTCGTTGCATGGTAGCACTCATATAGGAGGCGACGTATCTCCGGATTTCGCGGATCCTCCGAGGCATCCGGTTCCCCTCCCAAGATCTCGGCATCCTGCTCCGAAGGCGCGCTTTTGAATCCATCCCAAATGTCTGGACTGGCCCGTCGACTCAAGACAGAAGCGAAGAGCGGGTCGCCAAACACACAATTGCTCCACTCTCGAATGCCCGTGACTTGCATCCATCCCTCTGTTCGCGCCGTGGCTTCCGGTCTTGCATGCGCATCAACATCCTCGTCACGGGGTGTGCTTCTGCCGCGCTCGGGGGGGCGACTCCCCGTTAGCGGGCAGCCATTGCCTTGAACAGGGTTGCGAGCGACCAGAGAGACGAGCGTGTTCGCGTCTTCACCAGCGTCGATGACGACCAAGCAGGGATTCGTTACAGCGTCTAGAGGGAGCCTGAAGCGGCAGACGTGGCCTCTGATGGCATCATACGGAATCATAACGTTGTAATCCTCGGCATCGCGAAGGGTGGATTCCAACAAGTACTGGAAGGCATCTGACCATCGATCATGGCGGGAACTAAGATCCGGGGCAGCTGCTCCGATCCATGATGGGGATGGGACAGCTACGTCCGGAGACAGTATGCCGACCATGGTGCCGAATTTGCCGCTGGGTGACGGCTGGGATGAAATTCGCCGCAACAGCTGGCCAACCTGGAAGTCGACGTGCTTTCGTTCCGCCTGACTGAGCGGCTGTGACAGGGCTGCAATAGATGTGCCTGCCACCGGCCGGGTCAGGAGGTACTCGCTGCGACAGCCGACGTGCTTGGCTGAACCATGCTTGATCAGCCGGGGAAGGAATGCAAGGAGTGAAAGGCGCTTGGGACGACGATGAAGCCGACACTTGGCGTCATCTTCGCCAGCGACAGCAAGGTTGATTTCCTCTGCGTTAAAGTCAACGGCTCCAGGGCAGGGCTCATCGGTGGAGGTCGTGAGCCAGCGGAGGAGGGTAGCCTCGGACGTGACGGCGAGATACTCGGATCGAAGAAGCCTCGTTGCCCGGGGCAAGAGCGATAGCATGAGGCTCTCTTGATCCCGGGCTGTGGCGAAGTAATGGGCGTAGGGCTTGGTGGACGGGACCTTGTCGATGGTCTCGATGGCAAACTCAGGGGCCGCCGAGCTGACCAGAGCTCGAAGGCGGCCCGTTGGCGAGTCGCCGCCCATGGGCGTATCGGCTGAGGGTCCAGAGCCCTTTTCGGGTGCGCCGCGTGGAATATGACGGCTCTGCGAAGCACACAGGACGAGAGGCGCCAGCCGGCGAGCTTGATGAATGGCAGTCGAGGGAGCTTCCGCGAGTCCAGGGTGGAGGACGACAAAAGCAGGGCTCCTGGGTCTAAATCAGAGCGGCAGAAGCGGGTGGAAGCAATCCCGCAAAGGGCCTGACAGAGATCCCCAAGGAGAGGATGACTCGAGAGGGCGTTGTCATGACAGGACAGCAAGAGGCTGGAGGCATGCCGAGACTAGTCACAAATCACGCGTGCTTGGATGCAGGATCTGTCCAAGGCGCTCGAGCTTGCAGCTGCTGCCGGCGCCGGCGCTGACAGGCTCTCGTTATGGGGGAGGGGGTTCGCGTATGGACAACGATGTACGGATAGGTAGAGAAGAGAATGGATGTTGGTTGTGGCTACCGAGGCAGGGTGGGTCGTCGATGAAGAACGGCCAGGTCTCGGCAGCTAGGTTGCGTACGGCTGAGCCCGCCAAACGAGATGTGCTCTTCACTGGCCTGCATGCTGGTCGAGGAGAGGGGAGGCGAGGAGACGGGGAAAGCAGGAGGAGAGGAGAGAAGGGGGAGGCGTGAGATTCGGGGCGACGAGTCCCATGCCAGCCAAGTCCGTTTTAGTTGTTTTACGAAATATCCGGCGGGTGAGGGGGCCGCACGCAAAGTCAGCTAGCTGTACCTTGGGTACCTACCAACCTGGAAAGCTTCCTACCTACCTACCTTACCTTGGTAGGTCCGGTGTCACGTACCTTGGCTTTCTCGTAACTTCTAGGTTGCCTGCCGTTCTTACTGGTACCTTGGGTGCCTACGGGTACGAGTAAGATTGCCAGCTTACCGACCCAATACGCGCACCTACCTGGTACCTACCTTAGGTACCTTACCTTACCTACCTACCTAAGGTTGGTCTCGTAGGTTGGTTGTGGTAGCGGTAGTGGTAGTGGTACTCGTAGTTGGGCGGAGAGACCAGCATAGTGCGGACGTCTGTCCGTGTAGCTAAGGTAGGTGGGTTGGCGGCACTCGGTGTCAGACAGCCTGCCCTCGAGCACTCGTCGTTGGATTTATTGGCGGGCACGAGGTGGCATTGAAACATCCATGGGTGGCCAAGGCCGTCTGAGAAGCGGCGGTTCGCAACAGAGCGGCGGCCATTGTGCCTGATGGCCGCCGTTATCTTGATCCACCAGGCAGGGCTGCGGGTGCGACGGGTACTCCGTACAGAGCTTCAAGTTGCTCCGTACACGTACTCGGACGTGTGATGTCGCCGCCGCCGCCTCCTCTGCCCCCGGCCAAGGGTCCGTGGCAGCAAATTGCCAGGCCCAGCGGAGCGGGCGTTGTGGCTTTCCTGTCACAGGGCGCTCTGCTCGCTTGTTCCCGCAAACGGGCCACGCAATGCGGAGCAGGCAAAGCCATTGGCCGCGGCGAAGCGAGGCCGCATGCCAGCCAGGGGAGGCTCTGGGGCTCTGGGGCTCTGGGGCGCTCGGGGGCTCGGCGGTTCGGGGGCCCGCCGCCGTGCTGAGGTGGCCGACGTCGTCGACGGCTCCGTGCCGGGTCCTTGGGCCTCGGCGAGGCTCGACCTGGCGGAGCCAGCTCTGCCAAGCTACGAGCACGCGAGCCCGTAGGCGAGGCCGAGCGCTTGCTGCCACCTCCCCCCCTCCCCCCTCTCATGCGAGGTCGAAGTACGGCCGGGCGTGAAGTTGACCAGGCCGTCCTGAGCAGGTTCCGTGCCTCTGCCTCCGCAGACTTCTCACCCACGAGCAGCTACAAACCCCGTTGCAGACGTGCGACATGCCCTGCACGCGGAGGACCGTCGAGGCACGGCCGAGGTCTATCGAGGCTGCTTCGCCTCGTGGGGCGCAAGAGGCGTGTACTCCGTACTCGTATGTCGTCGAGCTGGCCCGGCGAAAGCGTGTACGTCGTCGTATATGGCGACGGGAGCACAAACGCCATTGGCCGGCTTAGGCGAGCCTGCGGCGGCTGCATTCCGCGTCCCACAGGCGAGGAGGGGCCTGGGAGGGGGGTTCGGGGGGGCCTTGCAGGGATCCATCCAGAGGCCGGCCAGGGGTGCGTCATGACAGCGGGAATTTAACGACGACTTCGTCGGTGATGCCCCCTTCGCACTCGTTGCCTTGTTGCGAGAGCAAGCGACGGCCCGCCTCTCGCAGCCTTGCGCCACGCCGTTGCAGCATTGGGCACCAGGCGAGCGTCCGGTGCCATGAAGCAGGCAATTACTGTACCTACCTGGCCTACGAGCAATTATATTCGAACGTTTCGGCCGCTCGTACGAGTACGAGTACCGACCACACGTCCTCATACGCACTGCCTACAATCACGATTACAGTGGATCTGTATGGATGAACGCAGCACCCGTCGAGCATGGTGGATGAGAGCACGCATCCTTCCTCGCCTTCTACAGTACAGCTTGCTACCGCGACGAGCCTACTCGTAAGGTACCTATGTATGCAACATGACATCCAATGCGCCTTCATCGACCTGATGGACCCTGTTCCCGCCGGGCAGGCTTGTCTCAACCCCGACCTCCAGCCGAAGCCACCGACGCTTTGCTGCTTGCTCCAGACGAACATCGGCAAAGGTCCTAGCACTTGTCAGGGCCGAGACCAGTGTCGATCAAGTCAGCAGCGACAGCAGCCCACTCGGCGGGCGGTGTGCTCTTCGTTTCTTGTTTCGCCGCCGCATCTCTCAGCCATGTGCTCTCACCAAGCTTTCCTGCGCCGAGCAGATCCTATGTCCGACGCCAGCGCCCCATTCATGCATCTGCGGCACGCGGCCATATGCGGCTGCCTCATCTTCCTTCCTTTTCTGCCTCCAGATCCCGCGGGCTCGTTTGCGGCCAACAGCAACACAAAACTCAACCTTTCGCGCCCTGCTATCGAAACGCCCCCAACCACGCTGGTGGCCCAAGTAGCGGTGTGCTCAGCTTAGCCACGTTGCCGTGGTGCGCTCGGCAAGCGCTGTCAAGATTGCTTGCCCCCTTGATCCCGTGCTGCCGCTTGTATCGTCACGATTCCTCGGCCCCCTGCTCTGTCTTCTGGGCAGCGCCGCCGTTCTTCTCCTCCGGAGACATTCCGTAGAGGGCGTTGATGTTGTACCTCTTGAACCCCTCCCATTCTTTGCCGTCGACGACGGAGATGCCGCAGAATAACTTTTGGCCGGTCAGTGGATGGGGCACGCGGGCGTTGATGTTGTGGTACATCTTCATACCTGGAATATCTCCACCAGTATGACCTTGTCCGGATTTCCCAGGTTGACCTTGTGTTTCGGATCCACGAGGCTTGCGATTTTCTTGATGACTTCGTCCGACTTGAAAGTAGAGTGATTTCGGACATTGTGCCGGATTGCAAACTTGGAGCGAGCCGCGTCAGTAGATGACTTCTCACACGAGCGGGCACTCTGCCCTCAGGGGCAAGGCAACATACTGTGTACGCCGGAGTAGACTCGTCCGCCTGCGGTGCCTTGCTCGCTTCCGTCTCGGATTCAGCATTCAAGGTGAACCAAGGCGAAAGCACCGTCCGGGCCACTCTCACGATGCCCTTTTCCGTTGCCTTGTCCATATCGAATATAGGCGTCAACCGGTTAATGTACTTGCACTTGCGCTGCCTCGGGTCCGGACATTCTTTGGCATCCTCGCAGATCTTGCGGACGAGGGCTCCCGGCTCCACGGGCTTCATCGTCTTCATGAAGAAGAGGCACTCGACGTTTGCCAGCACAGGCGTGAAGAGCTGTCTCGAATCTGGCTTCGGGGGCTCCTTGATGCTGCTGAGCTCTTGCCGGATCGACGCCTCAATGTCCGGGTCCTCCTGGTCATCGTCCGCGGCGCCCGCATCTTCCATCTGAGTGGGTTTGATGCCGTACAGCTTCTCACCGTACTGTATGCATGGCCCGGTCAATACCAGACCATCCAGGATTTTTTCTATGTTGCCGAGCGTGAAGAATGCGACGTACCTCTTCGCAGAGTTCCTTGAACTCGCGCACAGCCTTGGTCCTCATGCCCCTGGCAAACGTAACCCAGATGCCCTCGTCGCTCACGTCGAGCGCGCTGCCCGCGTCCACCTTGTCGGCCATTTTGAGTTTTTGATGCGACGTCTGCCACTTGCCAGCATGACCGCCCTAGAAAGGAGCAACGGTCAGCGATCCTGGTGTCATGGACGCAGCATCGTGGCAGCTCTCTCTCACCTTGCTTTTCTTGTGGGCATGGCCGCCACCGCTTGCAGCGCCCGGCCCCTGCTTTCTCTTCTGCGCACCCTCTTTCATGGCGTCTGAATGCAAAGGTGAGCCGTTGTGGTGTTGTCGACCTGTCGATAGACAGCACTGGGTATGCGGCTTACAAAAAGTCAGACGCGCCTTCAGATGAGGAGACGTCAGAAGTCGCGCTTCTTTTTTTTACGCATGCGGATACGAGGCCTACCCTAGACCCGTTGACAACGCCGCAAACCCCATTCAAGCACCCTGTGGTTGCACGATTTGTTGGCTTCGGCATTGCTAATTGACAAATTCAACAATTTTCATACAAACTAGAAGAATGCTGGCTTGAGATCCATGCACGGCAACATTTGTATACTTGGTTTCCGTAAGCCACCTCCCACACGGTGCTATCCTCTGCTGTCATGTCGACTCCGTATCGCAGGCAACACATTGTTACTATTTCACCTTCGCGTTGACCTTGGCGCTTGCCTGGGCCGTCATGACCAGAGCGCGGGGTGCATCCTTCTTTGGCATGTACAACTCTACAAACTGGAGGCAGGTAGCAGCGTTGAAGTCGGCGTTGGTGAGCAGCTCGTTCAACTCGCTCTTGGTCTTGATGACGAACTTCTTGCAGGTCTTCTGGCCACCAAAGATGTCGACAACGCCCTTGAAATCCCATTCCGAGATGTCGTTGTATCCTGCATCCATGCCGTGTATGAAGCGTTCTATGGTGTACCCTTCGTTGCAAATCAGGAAGCTGGAGCGGCATGTTAGCCTCACTCGGGTGACGCTCGCTCCACGTTTCGCCCGCGAGGGGCTCACCAGACAGGACTTACATGATGGGCTTCAGACCATGGCGAATCATGGTGCTCACTTCTTGGACCGTGAGTTGAAATGAGCCGTCGCCAACGAACAAGACGGTTCTGCGGTTGCCACCCATGTCCTTGGCCGCGAGAGCAGCGCCCTGACATGCGCCGACAGACCACCCGATGCTCCCCCACAGGACTTGGCTGAGAGCCGTGACGCCCTTGGGGAATTTCGTGTCCCAAATGCCGAAGTTGGCAGTGCCCGTCTCGGTGACGACGATGTCGTTCTCGACGAGAAACTCGCCCACCCGCGGCCAGAACCAAGCTTGGGTGATGGTCGCGGAGTTGTCAAGGTTCTCCTGCACCTCGTTCTTGACAGTCGGAGAGACCTGCCCAGCGAGTGCGCCGCGGTCGACCCTGTCAATTACCTTGCGCAAGACACCCTTCATGCGAACGCCTGGGTACGTCGAGTACCTCACGATGCAATGGTCGCTGTGGAAGTCTATGGTGTGCAGCTGTGACGTTCGATACGAGAAGCCGGCCGTGTTGAAATCGCTCTGTGTCGCAGACGCTCGGTCAGTCAAGTGAACGGCACAGCGCACGTCATCGTGGGTGGGATGAAGTCACCTTGAGGGCACCTATCGTGAGGATGAGGTCTGACGACTCGACAATGTCTTTGACCTGAGGTGGGTGGGATCCCTCGCCGGCATATACGCCGCCGTAGTTCGAATGCTGCTCGTTGACAGCACCTTTGCCCATTGGGGTCACGAAGACGGGGAGATTGGACTTGTCGATGAGGTCGTGCACCTCGTCGAGGACGCGATGGCGGATGGCACAGGCATCGACGAGGATGACGGGATGCTTGGCGGCGCTGAGGTACTTCATGACCACGTCGACAACGTAGTCCTCCCGTTCGGGCTCGTTCTGGGGCTCATCCATGTCGATTGGCGTCTGCAGCCTCTCGCCCTCGACCTTGGCCTGGACCATATCCGTCGGCAGCATGATGTAAACGGGGCGTGATTGAATCCAGCATTGACGCAGGGCGTGGTCAATCTGCGCAGCAATCTCGGACGGGTTGTTGAGCTTGGCGACGTCGCACGAGATGTTGGCGCTCATGTTGGCGAAGACGTTGAAGTCGCCATTGCCGAGGGTGTGGTGGAGAAGCATGCCGTCGCGCTGCGAGATGGTCGACGGGCAGCCGACGATGTGAACGACGGGGATATGCTCCGAGAAGGCGCCGGCGACGCCGTTGATGGCAGAGAGCTCGCCGACACCAAATGTGGTGATGAGGGCCGCCATCTTCTTGACGCGCGCGTACCCGTCGGCGGCGTAGGCTGGCGCGAAGCGATGAGCTCAGCATGTTTTCTCCCCCCCTCCATCTCACGCACCGAGCGTCGCTTGCTTACCGGCATTGAGTTCGTTGACGCTGCCAACCCACCTGAGCCCACACGCAGACAGGTAGTCGAGGGCCACGAGGTTGTAGTCTCCCGGTACGCCGTGGACCGACCGGACGCCGACCTCGTGCAGCCGCCGGAACAGGTATTCGGCCACGTCGACGGGCTGATTCAAGCTCTGGACCCGGATATCCGCCATGGTGAAGGTGCGAGCAGGGTTTCTAGCGAGCGCGAGTGAGAGTGGGCTCTGGACGTGAGCAGCGATGCTTGCGTTATCGCCGAACAAGGGTGCTCGCGGATGGCTGACGGCAAACCAGCGCAGTCAAGTTGCCGCAAGGTCGGATTGCCTTTATACTTTTGCAGGCGAATTGACGTGTTTGCCCTTGCTTTTCAGAGCAAAGGGGGGCAGGAGACGAGTGAAATACTCGCGGCGACGATACTGCTCAGGTGCTAGGAATCTCGCCATCACGCGTCGGTGATGTAATGACAGTTGCCACGCATCCGGCAATCGGACCCACCCGGCTCCGTCCGCTCCGGATCTGCCGGCAGGCCGGTATACGAGCATGGCCCGCTGCTGGCGGCATGCAACGGCATAGCCCGTCTCCCAAGAAAAATCAAAACTCCGAATCTGGCCATGTCCATGGAGAGTTGTGGTTACTCACTTGGCGACGCCAAAACCGTCGTGACAGGGTTTCCCGGTGGTGCGGTGGGGTGTCTATCGTGCTGTCGGGACACGGGGGGGGGGGCTTATGGTCTCAATGAGTTGAGAACGACTGCACCCGGCAGCCGTGTTTCTTTTCCATGCTGTACAGTGTATCTATTTAGCTGATCCGTTGAAGGGAGAGATTTCTATGCCTTGCCCAACCGAGTGAGTACCAGAAACGCCGGCAAAAACGCCCACCCAATATTTGTTCAACACAGCGCGGTGCGCACGTCGCGCCTCAGTCGCAGCGCCCGTCCTTCCAGCCCGTCCTCCACCGCTGCTCCCACTTGGAGCAGTCAAATTCGGGCTTGCCAAGCTTGCGGTTCACGTCATTGTGCGCGCCGCAGAGCCACTTGCCGAACTCGTCGCGGCTACCCACGCGCGGCACCTCGCGGCCCAGATATGTCCGGAAATCCTCGGCGCACACCCAGCACGGGTACAGCTTGGAAAACAGCTGCACGAAGCTCAGCAGGTCCGACTGCTGCGTGCGCGACGGCGCCTCCGGGTACGTCGCGGCGATGGAGTGGAGCAGCGTCCAGGTGCTGCGGCCGAGGACCTCGACGTCGGGCGGGCAGTCGGCGGGGGGGCCGGTCGCGGCGGTGTGATGAGCTGCCGCATTGCTGCTACTGCTGCTGCTGGCGACGGCGCCGTCTTGCTTGGTTGCTCGTTTTGTTTGCGATGCCCAGGCGGCGAACGATGTGCAGCTTCGGCACCTGCATCGTAACAGCAAGCGTCAGCACAGAACAGGCGCGCGGAAACAGGACTCGGGCGCAGAGATACTCACGGCTTCCCGTCCTTGCCGAGCACAACACCCTTGGGAAACTTCTTGGGTTGCTCCCCGGCCGAGTTGACGCTCCCCGTGGCCACCGGAGGCGCATCCTGCTCGGCGGCGTGGTCCGCCATGACGCTGCCGCGACGGCGTCAGACAGCCGGTCCAAAGTAGAGCTGGTCGGTTGAGACAACAGATATGGCCCAGGCGACGACAGTAGCGGGCCGGCCGATCACGCACGCGACGCTGGTGAGGCAAGACGATGGTGAGTTCTCGCACACGACATTTGTCATCTGGCGAGGTCCGACTCCATCGCGGTTCACTATGCCGGCGCTAAAAAAAGGGCTCCCCTGGACGGCGCTGCTTTATCGATAAGCGACACGAGCTGCCCCTCCACCAAGTGACGCCACAGCCTCCATCGCGCAGGTCGACGGCTTGACTTTACTCGTTCGCCTCGAGCCTCTCTCCGTCGGCCACGGCAGTCAGCATCGACGGCCGCGAGGACTTCCCGCCCCAGGGAGAGCGCCAGCCATGACATCGCCGCACCCCCCCTCGAGCAGCTCCGAAGCGACCCCTGTGCTGCTGCTCAAGACCAAGTCGACGCCCGGCGACGCCTACGAGGAGCTCCTCTCCGCAACGCCGAACGTCGAGACCCACGGCCACCGCCTCGCCCCGCGCTTCCTGCCCGTGCTGTCGCATAAATTCCAAGAGGAGGGAACGCGCAGGTTGATGGCCCTGCTGCAGCGGCGGCAGATTGGCAACGGACAGGACTGCGCATATGGTGGCCTCATCTTTACATCGCAGCGGGCCGTCGAGGCCTTCGCCATGGTGGTCGATCAAGGCAGAGGTAGGAACACGGCTTTCGGCGCATGCATGGACCGACCCCTTCCAACGGCGGCTATTTTGTCCCAGTCACTGACAGACAATGGGCCCCCTGGCTCCCAGGCGATCCCAGCTGGCCTCACCTCCAGGACGTGCCCGTCTACAGCGTCGGCCCGGCCACGACGCGCGCCCTCAGAGCGGTGCCGCAGGACCCGCCGCTCCAAATCTTCGGCGAGCACACGGGCAACGGCGAGGCCCTGGCCCAATTCATCCTAGAACACTACGGTCAGCTGCATAGCGGGCGCCCGACGCGGCCGCCGCTGCTCTTCCTGGTCGGCGAGCAGCACAGGGACATCATCGCTCGCAAGCTCGCGGACGCCGCGCTGCCTGCCTGCGAGAGGATACGCGTCGACGAGGAAGTCGTCTACGGCACCGACGTCATGGAGTCCTTCCCGGCCGACTTTGACGCCGTCCTGCGAGAGACGGCGGCGGCCCCGTCTCGGTGGGTGGTCGTCTTCTCTCCGACGGGATGCGACAGCATGCTCCGCGGCCTCGGCTTGCTGGATGCTGCCACGGGCAAGGCTCGTGCGGGTGCCCGAGATGGCAAGACGTTCATCGCGACGATTGGCCCGACGACGAGGAGGCATCTGATTGAGTCACTTGGTTTTGAGCCCGACGTCTGCGCCGAGACGCCGTCCCCTCAGGGCGTCCTACAAGGCATTGCTCAGTTCGAGCACTAGACGAGGCATAGGGAGGGCATCTCGGCCCGGGACCCCTTCCGATTCCAGTTGAAGATAAGGATGAAGAGACACGTTTGACTACGACGACACTGACGAGGACGGAGTGCTGCTTTGGCCAAAGTAGTGCGAGTTGTAAAAGGAGGGGATAGAGTAGAGCTACCTCCAGCTCCGGGTATCATTATATCTCTGCTATGTCTAGATATATCTCGTTTGTTTTAGGAGTACCGCCAATCAATTTGCTTTTCCAGCCCTGTTCACCTAGCCTCACGGTAGCTTTCCTCGCATGACTGTGCCACGTCGGCCCGGACGGAGCACAGGGAAGCCGATGCCACAAGGCTATGGATGATCTTCCAGCATCTTCCAGCACGCCCGCGCGTGGGAAGAGCAAAAGGGGAAGGGGAGTGAGCACAGATCACGCCCCCAGAACCCACAGCTCGACGCCCAGGACACCGAACTTTTCGCCGACGTCGCTGAGGGGCTCGTTGCCGAACGTCTCGCAACGCGAGCTGTGCCCGACGTCGAGCGAGTCATCAAGCCAAAGGCCGTAGTGGCCGCCGCCGGAGCCGACACTCAGGTACCCCGTCTCGCAGTTGATGTAGCAGTCGTTGAGGCCGCTGTACGGGAACGCCTTGAAGCGGATCGACTCGCTGGGTGTCGAGGCACCGCTGGCGTCGGGGGACCGCGGCGGGGGCGCCAGCGTCGTACTGCGCGTGAGGTGCGTCGTGTCGGCCGAGGGGGGCGGCGGGAGGGAGACGATGGTCGAGGCGCGCCACAGGAAGCACTCGCCGTTGCCAAAGTACGACGGGAACGGTCGAGGGTGCTCGGAGAGATATGCGCCGAAAGTCTGCAGGGCAAAAGCGCAACGAAGCGTCAGCGAGACGGGGGGATCCAAACTGGCTTTCGGCGGATGCGGCCACTCACCCCGCCCTCCTGGTCCTTGACAACCAGCACAAAGCCCACCCTGCGGCCCTCGTAGGGCCGGCACTTCTGATACAGCGTGGCGAGGCTGGCGCCGTCCTGCTCGAGGCTGTAGGCGAGGCGCCAGTCCTCGGCGATGCGGAGCCGCTCCGGCACCATGGCGCGAATCTCCTCGGCCACGGCGCCCGTCAGCAGGCGCGCCGAGGAGGGCGTGCCGTCGCGGTAGCCGTGCAGCACCACCGGGTCCAGCGGCGGCGGGCGGAACGGGCTGGCGCGCCTGACGGCGGGCGTGAAGACGCCGTTGATGCCGTCCTTGGCCTGGTGGTGCGCGTGCGGCGGGTCGACAAGGCCACCGAAGTGCCCGTCGTCGGACGAGAAGCGCCGCACCAGCCCCGTCCACATGCTGCCCAGGTACGACGACGACGGCGACGGCGACGCGGTGCTCTGGCTGCCGGCCAAGGTCGAGGATGCCGTCGTCTCAGCCCTTCGGACGGCAGCGGGAGGCGCCGGGTCCCGGGCAGAGGCAGCGTCGGCGGTATTGCTCGGCGAGGAAGAAGCAGAAGAATCGCTCATGGAGACGCTCGGGCGGTAACGTGGACCCGGCAGGGACGGCGGCGACGGACGGACTGCAGAGGCGATGACGATGCAAAGGGAGCAGGATGAGCAGGGTCAGTAGCCAAGCCTGACGGGAAAAGGAGGGCCAAAGGGGCGCGAGGGTGATCAAAAGGGGGCGGCGTGCCTGGCGCTGCTTTGATTATTATGAATAGGTACAGTGGTATGGCAACATGGGCGGAGGTGAGAAGAGAGAGGATGGCAGTTGGCGATGCCCGGATCATGCGTAATAGAATCCATCCGTGGACGCCGACGTAGCTGGTTGGCGCGAGGCCTGGGCTGGGGTTGGTGGGCCGTTGCCGCATATCCGCTGTCGTCTGCTCCGTGCCAACACAAGTAAGGTACCATGCCCTGTCCGTGAAGTACTGTAGAGATAGGGGGCCCCCCCGACCAGCCCGCGAGCCAATTCCTTTTCGCGAACATCCTGCCTGGCTGGAGTCTGCGACGCGGGGACCGATTGAATCTCCTCACCTCAGCTGTCCCTGCGGCTCGGCGAGCTCCACGGCGGACCGGCTTCCATGCGAGACATGACGATGGGTCCGGGCTGCAGCGCTGAGGGCGGCCTCACCACCTCGCGTACGAGTACTTGCTCGGCATTCGACTTGCCACATGACTGAAAATGAAGCGTCCGGCTGGGCCGTAAGGGGTTTGGGTTCATCATTAACGCAAGGAAAAGGTCAGAACTAAAGAGCAGAGTAGAAAATACCCCAAATAGTGGTCGACATGTTCAATCATTCTCCTTCCATCTCCGCGGCCGTCATCCACACGTGTGCGGTGCCTCTGCCCTGTCCCGTTCGCCGTCCATTCCAATGCGAGACGACGGGGTCTTGGGGGTCTTGGTCCTCTACCCTCTGCGTTTACAAGGAAACTACCTAGGTCGCGAGCGTGGCCCTCTACCCATTCTCTCCCTACGCACCCGACGTGCAGGACGCGATTGCCTAACCCTCGCCATCATGGTTGGAGCGCGGGCTCCGCGCGACAGATGGCCCGTCCCTTGCTGACTTGTGACAAGTCCACCGCTTGAATTCGGTCCACGAAGCATTATCGCATAATCTCCTGGTAAATGAGCTGCTTCAGTTGCTCCTTGCTTAGGTTGTCCTTGTGCTTGTCAAAGTCGAAAAACTCTTCGGGGATTGGCGGCGCCGTGGGCTCATCTTCGGGGTCATGGTACGGCTCGAGGTACGGGTGCTTGAGGGCCTCCTCCACCGTGATACGCTTCACAGGGTTGAATGCCAGCAGCTTCTCCAGAAGGTCCAGTGCCAAGTCCGATGTTTTGGGGAACAAGGTTCGGAACGGCACCTTCTTCTTGAAGGGTAGCGACCTGATGTACTCGCGGGCTCGGCGGGACTTGATACCGTAGTAGTCCTCCATGGTCGGCGTGCCGAGAACGTCCAGGATGAGCGTCAGCTGGTGGTGATCTGCGAATCAGACGTCAAATTAGCATGGCGGCCTCATCCGGAACCTTGGCTGAGGGGCTACCCACAATCTTTTCCAGGGAACAAGGGCTTCCCGCTCAGCATCTCGGCCAAGATGCATCCCACCGACCACACGTCAATGGCCTTTGTGTACTCCTTGAATGTCAACATGATCTCAGGGGCGCGGTACCAGCGCGTGGCGACGTATTCCGTCATGAATCCTGAGTTGTCCTCCTGGGACGCTGCTGACCGAGCGAGGCCAAAGTCGCAAACCTTGAGATCGCAATTTGCGTTGAGCAGGAGGTTGGAGGGCTTAAGATCTCGATGCAGCACGTTTGCCGAATGCATGGCCTTGAGCGCACGCAGAGTCTGGTAGATGAAGTACTGGCAGTGATCGTCGGACAAGTCCTGGGTGCGGATGACCCTGTGCATGTCCGTCTCCATCAGCTCCTAGCAGGCGTGGCAAGGTCAGCACCGTTTGACCCCGAGGCGGGCATCCCCGAATGCATCAGAGCATGCGGCACCTCCGAGAGGGGGACCAAAGCAAGGGAGAGAAGCAGAGAGTGTTTACGCACCTGGATGAGATAGACCTCGTTGAATGAGTCGTAGCCTCGGGGTTTCTGGATATCGAGGATGGAAATGATGTTTTCGTGGTTGAAATAGCGCAGAAGCTTCATCTCTCGCAGCGTTCTCAGGCAGAACATGGAATGGTCAAAGGGCGTGATTTTCTTGATGGCCACCTTCTGACCGGAAGGCTTGTGGATGGCGGAGCTGCAGTTATGAGCGCCGTGAGCTAAAGATGGTTGGATGCAAAACGATTGCGAAGCGACCTACCAGACGACTCCGTACGCTCCCTCGCCGACGACATCCTGGATATCATACTGCTCGCTGACATTGAAGGATATCTTTCGAGAGGCGGCCCCGGAGCTCGGGGGGTTTGCACGCGACATGGTTGCGGTGTGCCGATGTATATTTGCCCGTGACGGGTGAGATATAAGCTGCGAAGGCTGGATGGAGGGCGGTGTTTCGCCACTCGGTGCCGTGGAACCAGATCTTGTAGGCCTGTGAAGACGGGGACGGTGCTTGTTGCCCAGACGCCGATTCGATTTGTGGGAGGATGCGTTGCGAAACGAGGACCGGAAAGGGTGCAAGCGCTGGCTCAGCAATGGACGTGCAATAGGACAATAGGTGGATTGTCGACGATTGTGAGCCAAGCTAGGCGGCAGAGGAGTGGCGAGACGATGTCGTCGTCGTCGTCTTGCCCGAAAGCAGAGAAAATGCGGTGCAAGAATGACGCACGCTCACGACGGGCTGCAGATGCAAATGTCTCGAGCTCTTGGTGGACTGCGCGCTTTGGTTCGGCAACGCAACGCTGGGCTCCCCGCTCGGACCTCGTCTCTCGTCGTCTGACGGCGAAGGCGCAGGAGCAGCAGCGGCGGCGGCGGCGCAGGAGAATGCGGGTGCACGTCGAGGTTTCGAGGCGCCAGGCGCAGCAGCAGTTGCAGGAAGAGGGCTCTCGTGCGTCTTGGACTCAGGTGAGCGATGGATGAAGCCGAAGGAGACGCGCCTGCTGAGGTGCACGGGGGGGGAGAGGGTTGGTTGAGCCGGGTCGGGTGTGATGGACGGTGACGGGCCTAGCGGGAGGCGGGGTCGCTCAACGGCCAGGGGAGGTAGGTAGGTACCGTACCTACCTAACGAGCCCACCTTTAGCCTGTGACAAGGACGCTCAGGGCTGCGCGCTGTCCAGGGCCCCTAATGGAACTCGCCGGGTACTCTGCTCCGTGGTTGCATTGACGGCACGAGCTCCAGGGCGCTGGTGGCGTACGGACTACGGAGTAGAGATGGCAGACAGGCGAGCCCAAGGCAACTCGCACTGCGATGCGGCGGCATGGGCTTGGTCCTGAGAGCTGGATCCCACAGAATGATTGACAGAGGACAACGGAGCCCGCTCAGGGGAGTGGAGGTCCGAGGCCTGCCCCGCCCAGGTAACGTACTCCGTGCCTCCCTCCCTCCGCGCCCAAGGCACTCGCAGCGACCCTCCAGGGGCGGCGGGACGGGCCAGCCCAGACCTGCGCCTGATGCCACCTGCGCCGAGCCAAACCCCTCCACATCCACCCCCCCTCCCCTCCCCTCCCCATGGCCCCCCAAGCCACCCACCAATGAGCCTCCCGAGTCCCCTTGTGCACATCCGCAGCCGGCACACCGTAGCGCTGGCGCGCAACGGCTTCCAGAAAAGCGGCGGCAGCTCCTGGCCCGTCGCGGGCCCCCGTCTTCGTGCGACACTCCTCAGACAATTGCTCAGGGGGGTGGACGGGAGACAGAGATACGAGCAGGACGGAGCAGCCCAGCCATCGCACACCACTGAGCCGCCATCTCCGTCCAGGCGCCTAATATACCTACCTAAGGTAGCCAGCAACTCCACAGCCAACACTCGAACTACATTTCCCCCATCGTCCAGTAGAGCCACACAATCGCCGAGCACGGGTGCCGGCAGGGGCACGAGCGATGTGGTGAGGCTGGTCGGTATCCCCCTAATTTACTCGCTCGCACTTGCACGTTGTTGGGCTATTCGTACTCGTGCTGTAAGCGCGCTCCACCGTCAAGCAACAGGGATCCAGCAGGGCACGCCGCCGGCATTCGTCACCATTTGCGTCTGAGCCTCATGTTCACGTTGGACGGTGATGGCGGGCTGGGCGGGCGGCTCTGCTAACCGCCGTGCATATCACGTCACCTGCACGTCCGTCAGCCCGTTCTTTAAACACCAAACGCCAATTCCTCAGGTTTGTGCTCAAGCTACGGAGTAAGGTGGGTGTAGTTGTGCTCGTAGGTACTCCTATTTAGTGCCACGACGGCTTTGGCTGATGAACCCTCCTCCGTCGAGCGGCCGTCGGCGAAGTCTTGTCCAAAGACACCGTCAAAATCGGCGCCCCGCGCCGCCGTGGGCAACTGCATGCATATGCCCATCATCATCAACAGCGTCTGCCGCCCGCCACAACATGGTACCGCTCGAAGCGCCGCCCATGCGCCGTCGATGCGAGGGAGACCGGCACAGCCCGGCGCACAACCAACCGACAGTTCCCTGATGCGTCCCAATACCCGTACTTGTACTCCGTACTCCGTGCAACACCTGTGAGTACGAGCACGAGACGACGACGCCGGACTCTCATGCACCGCCCGCCAGAGTTTCACATCTCCAAGCCGGCCCCTCACCGTCTCCACCAATCGTCCACTGCTGCCCCCTCTCGTCTCGGCTTCCTTTCGCTACCAGAGTCGAAGAGCAGGGATTGCGCCTCTACGAGTACTCGTACGGAGTGCTCGTAATCCACGCGTTAACTACGCCCAGACGCCCAGGTGGACGGAGTACCTACTTCGTAATTACCCCGTACCCTGTTCCGAGCACAACGGGTGCAGGATTCCATGTCGTGCGATGCGATGCGATGCGACGCGACGCGACTCGACTCGACTCGACACGGCGCGGCGCGGCACGGTGCCGCCAAGGGGCGGTGCAGCAAGCACGGCGCCTAACTCGCGCCACCATTGGCTGTCCAAGCGTCCGCCTACGCCCGTCACCGCGTGTGTTTCAAGCCCGTCAACGGCCACGACCACTCCCACGTCGCGGATTGGCGGCCGAGTCGCCGGAACCTCTTCACGCCGGGGGACGCTCCGGTCGCTCTGCTCAATTGCATAACTCAAAGCCGACGGACGGCCGAGGCTGTTCCGTCTTTCGTGTTTCCATGTTGGACAAAAAACATTACCACTGCACCAGCGTGAGGGAGCCCGTGCAAGGCAGTGAGTGCAATGCAGACTCAGCTGGCTTGGAGTTGGAGTTGGAGCTTGGGAGACACCCTGCAACAGCATCAAGCTTCCATTTGCTATTTCCCCCTCCCCCACTTCCATGCTCAACCGTATCGGCTTCCTCCCGCATCCTTGTCTCTTCGCCGTCGTTCCTCATTCGTCAACTAAATAAACTCCCCTTGGCCCGGCCCGTCTATACAAGCTTGGTGCCGGATGATTCTACATTGCTTGCTCATTACTGCACGACCTGTCATGTCTTTTGTTAGCGGCTGCACCGTAGACGAGAAACACCAGGGACACGGCTCGGCTTACCTTTTCTCTCAAAACGCCCAGCCACTGCGCCGCGCTGACTCCCTGATCCGCCCGGTCCTCCACCAGCAACGTCTGGGCCCAGAGCTTCAGGCTGGGCTCTCCGTCCTCGCGCACAATGTACAGGTGCGGAACTGTGATGCTCCCCACGCCCAGCGCCCTGTGATCTCTGCTCTTCTGGATGACTGCCCTCACCCGCTCGTTGAAGTCGCCCTCCAGCTCCGGGACCCGGCCCTTGCCCACGTGAACCTGCATCCGGTCCTCCACACCGAAAACGTCGGAGATGAGCTGAGGCACTGCGTCGCGGCCCACCCAGAGGAACTGCGTCTGCCCGTCGTCGATGAGGTACAGGCCGTACGGCACGAACCGCTCCGACGACAGGTTCAGCGGCGGCGGCAGCACAATCTGTCCCGTCTCCTCGTCTGGCATACCCGCGTTGTCGGGCATGTCGTGCAGAGAGTAGAGCCTGGGGTAAATGTATCGCATCAGGAGCGGTACCGGCAGCGTCGAAAGGAGGCACAGGGCTGCCGATCGAATGTCGGACGGAATCTGCGTCGACTTGCGCAGACCCACGTTCTTGATCAGGCCGAGGAACAGCACCGGGAGGCCGCGTAGGTTTGCGGGGAATTGCAGGCCGCCGCCGCCCATGCTGCCGCCTCCAAGCTCCTTCTTGAAGGTTTGCAGGAGCTCGGTGAGCTTGGCCTGCAGAGCGTCGCGGGCCGCTTCCAAGCCACTGCCCAGTGTCCTCTCCACGGCCTTGTGGCTGAAGTAGGTGGTGATTGCGCACTGATCCGCCGATGCGTACACGTCGGACAAGTTTGTCGTCGTTGGCAGGGCCAGGGTGAGGACTCTGATCCGCCGCTCGCCGTTGCACGTCGTGTGGAGTACGGCCGCCTGGAGGCAGACGAAGTTTTTGTTGATGTTTTCGTCAATGGCCACCTCCACCACGTAGCACTGGTCGCGTGGGAAGGCTGGGAACGCGCAGAGATCCGAGCTGCGGTTGAAGAAATTACCGTAGAACGTATTCATGCGCAGGCCGGTTGTGGCCCGGACTCGTAGGACGGCCTCCAACCCAATTTCTGCCGAAAGGTAGTCGCTAAATTCGGATGCAAACTTGAGCGCGTCCTCGGGCCGGGAAGCGTGCCAGCCCGGGTAGAACCAGGTCTGACCGCCGGTATATCTCGGGAGATTGCTGAGAGACGCCACGTCCTGATACTGAGACGAGAACAAGAACATGTCGATGGAGACCTGGTTCTTGGAGCACTCGACGGCGAAGCTCTTGTAAAAGCTGTTGCTGGTCTGCAGCAGACCGCCCTCCTTGGACGTACCCAGCAGCTTCTTGTCCTCCCTCATATCCAACTTGCCGACGCCAATGTTGGGCAGAGATGCCGTCAGCACGACGATCTTACCCCCGAGGGTCGAGATGAGCTTGTGCCCAGCACGCAGGGCCGACCCCATGCCGGACCCGTTGGCCTGATTGTTCTGGAACATATCGGGAAGCTTCTGGAGGAACTTCTCGATGCTTTGGCGGCTCTCGCTCAAGGGAACCAGGAGATCGTGAGGTACGGGGAGGAAGGGCTCGTCCAGGTCGCTGACGACCAGCATATTTGTCTCGGCATTCTCGTCGTCGTCCTTGGGAATGGAGAAGTAGTGGAGGCTGGTGTCGACTGCGATGAATCCCAGTCGTGTCCGGCGATCCGCGTTAGGTATCCGGTTGAGGCTGTCGAGAATAGTGCGGGCACTTGTGGCGAGCAAGCCGTTGGACACGGCGGCATAGCTGACGTCGAAGACAAATAGGTAGACCAGGGGCTGCGGAGGGCGGACCATGTACTCCTGGGGGGCGACAAACTCGACAACGGAATGGTTGAGCTCGTGGCGCTGCCAGCGATCCACGGCCTGCTGAGCGGCGGCGTCCCAATCAAAGGCCTGGGGCACGTCGTTGCTCAGGTTGCACATGTTGCACCTCCAACGGTGGCCATGGTCGAGGAATGTGACAAAGGGGTTGATGTATGTCCTGCAGCGGCGGCAGCGGGAGATGACCTGATCTTGGACGACGGGGATCTGGTCCTCGTCGTCGTGGAGCGCACCGTATGGCTGAATGACGAGCGCAAAGGGCAGCTTGGACTTCTTAAGCAAGGAGTTGGTGGTCGGGACGGCATTGAGGGTCGACCGGACATATCGTGGAGAGCAATTGGCGTTTGGCGAGGCCGTCACGCTTGTCTGAGCGGGTGGCATTAGCGTACTGGCCGCACAGCAATTCACTTCCACATGGGACTTGGGACTTACGTTGGCAGGGAGGACAATAGGTGGAGGGGGCAAGTCCAGCTCCGAGACAGAGAAGGGCTGGTTCATCAGGTCCGTGGGATACAAGTGGTTGAGTGGCCCAGCCCGGGGAGCCTGAGCTGCTGAAGGGGGTTGCGGCTGTTGCGGCTGGCCACCGAGCTGCACGTTGCCCATGCCCTGGGTAATGCCGGCGACGCCAGCGGCCCCAGCTTGCCCGGGAGCCACGGGAGCCTGATAGCCTAGGCCAGGCGCCTGGTAGCCGCCGTAGGCACCTTGCTGATGTGTCTGAGGCTGTTGGGACTGGTCACCGGCAGCCGGCGCGGCACCGTAAGCCTGGGGATACTCATATCCAGGGGTGGCGGCTTGCTGAGGATCCTGTTGATAGCCACCGTAGGCGGGAGACTGATGCTGGCCGGGCGGGATGCCGTACTGCTGCCCGCCAGGCGGCACCTGGCCTCCGGCAGCCGCATTGGCCCCAGAGCCGACCTCAAAGGCCTGGGCGGCGTAACCTCTCTTCTTCTTCTTGCCCGCCGCGGGGGCGGCAGCGGCGGCAGCATCGTGTTGGGGGGCTTCGGCCTGGGCAGGCTGCTCGAACTGTGGCTGCTGCTGGCCCAGGAACTGGCCGTACCCGTCGTTGGGAGGAGCCGACATGGCTGGCGGGGGCGGCGCAACGGACGGGACGGTAGGCGAGGCCGCGGAGACGATCAGACGACGAGCCGTGGGCCGGTGCAGGCGTTGTCAGGAAATCGAGTGGGGGCCGAACTCGGCGGGCCGCGGCGGTGGGAGAGGTGAAGCCGTTGGCGTTGGAGTTGGCGCTGTCGTGCCCGCGAGGGAATGGATGAGGACGAGGGCGAGGGCGAGGGCGAGGACGGGGTGCGCAACGGAGCTGCGATTTGGGCTCGGTGGAGAGGTTGGCAGAGGGAGGAGGTTCAACCGTGGGTCCTGCGGTGTGTCCTCTTCCAAGCTGCGTCACCGCCTGCCGCGTCGGTCCAGGTTGGGGCCCCCCCAGCTCCGAGAGGTACCTTACCTTGCTGACTTATAGGGGCGGTGGCTTTTTGGCCACACACGAACACGCGAGGTGGGGTGCCAGAGGGGGCTGCTCATCAGCATAGGGCACTCATACAACCCCCGCGAAACCAGACCGTGTCCTTTCGAGCTGCCTTGGTGTGTAGAGGCTGAGGCCAGCCTGGCAAAGCAAGATTAGATCGCCAAGGATGTACGGCATGTTGGACAAAACGAGGGCAATGCGTGCGGCTCGGAATGGTCGCTGTTCTCTCTGTCTGGACGATCCCGGCAGTTGCAGATAGTCTCGACCAACGCCGTATCAACCCCATCCCGACAGGAAAGGCAACGGTCGTGATTTGAAGCGCATCGATGCCTTTTTACATCAGAAACCAGTCCGTTGCAAATAGAGGCACGCACCAACAAAACGGCACAACTAATGGGCAAGGTAATAGATCTGCCTGCTCTTGGGTGACGCTGCTGGTATTACGAGGTATGCGAGCAGGCCGTTCAGGGCCATTCATACCCCTCTCGCTCTGCTCTGGGGGAGATCCCTCGGCCGTATCCGCCGCCTTGAGGTTGCGCCCTCTGGCCAGGAATCGCACTCGAAGTACCTACTCAACCGGGCTGAGGCAGCCAATGCAGCTCGCAGCCAGTTGGCTCACCTGCAGGCCCGCGTTCATGGAGCATGGTACTGGGGTACTTGGCTTGGGTGTATCGTAACAGGATTCCCCACCTTATCCTTGATCGAAACGCGAAACGAGTGCGCCGATTGCTTCTCTTCTTGTCCAGCCGGCTGGCGGAGCGGGACCAGAACCCTTACGAGCAAGCTTTCCCTCCTCAATCACTCTAGAAAACCCCAGCGACCTCCCTGGATAGCGACGCCCGACGAGCCCGCGCGAGCGCCTCGAAAACCCATCTGACAAAGGCCTCGTGCTGGCCGACGCACCTGACGTTGACTGCCGCTCCAACTGCTCCCAAGTACGGGCTACGAGTAATACGGAGTTCCGCCCCGCCAACTGCCTTACGGACCACAAGGCCCTCCCTATCGCCGACCTCAAGGCTGCAATCAAGACTGCAGTCCTCCAGGACCGAGTCGCGACCGTCGATATATCCCTTGGCTGCCGCCTTTGCTCTGCGCACGCGCGTCAGCCTGCCCCTCCGCCGCAGCAATGGCTCGCAGCTCCTCGACCGTCCGGTGAGTGCCTGCCCAGCCCACCCTCCATCCATTCACTCGGCCGACTGTATTGGCCCGCCCCCTTTTGCCCTCCTCGGACCTGCTGGCAACTCATACCCTCCGACATTTCTGCTGACCTGGCCTTGCGCGCGCAGGCAACTTCTCCCTCTCGTTGTCGTCCTCCTCATCCTCTCCGGCATCGGCTGGGTCCTCTACCAAGTCTACCTCTCCGCCTCCAAGATCCGCGACAGGGCCTCGGAGCACATGGGCAAGAGGAACGTCGTCTTTACCAAGGACGGCGTGCGCGTCGGCGTCAAGCACGTCCAGAATGAAAAGTACGTCGACACCACACAGAGTTGGGTCGTCAAGGCGTGGAATCTCGGCAATGCCAAGGAGGACGAGACGCTGTAAGTTCATGAGGACGCCCGTCCCCCAGGCCCGAAGAGCTGGTGCCCGCAGACCGATGTACTGACTGAACCGACTCCCGTTCAGCAAGAGGAAACAGAGATAGAGAGCATGGCATGCACGGCAAGCAAGATTTCCTGGAGCGCTAAGTAGGCGACACGGGTCCTGGTGTAGACGGTTGCGAGGACGAAGCTGCCTCGCCGCTTCGTGCTAGATTTCTAGCAATCTCGGGATGCAGCCTGCATACTCTGAGGCGTATATCCCATTGAGCATATTGGAGCGCCAATCCTAGCGTGGACACTGCAAGTATGTTTAATGGATCTGATTTCATTGCCATGGCTGGCGCAGGCGCATAGCTATGCGGTGGCACTGCTCCTATAAAGCGCGGGCACGGTTTTGACGTGCAATGTGGCGACGACCCGGGCTTCGGACCACAATGTGCATTGGGACCAAGGAAATGTCAGCGAAGTTGAATCCTCTCGTATTCCCTCAATTATAAAGCTTGGCTACCATAAAACCGACCTCCGTCTGCAAATCCTCTATGCTGAACCTGATGCTCACAAGTACCACCCAAACGCCGCAATCTCTCCAGGTATCATATGTAGGTGGCCATCTTGGCCACTGAATCTCCCGTCGCCCGCCCGACGATGTTAATTGTTTGGACCAGCCCTTGCGGATTTGGCCTCGACCTTTTGTGTAAAAGCAGAAAACGCCGTTGAACCCACGGCAGCGTTACCAAGCCAAACCAAACAGCGCACTCGCTCCATGCGTGCGCTCACTTTCGCAGAGAAAGCCCTGTGAAAGGATGACATCTTCAGAGAAATTGGGCCCCGCCTCGTCTCCAAGCAGTCGAGGTCTAGATTGTCGTCTCCGGGATATGTTGTAGCTGCAGGCACGTCTTTGCCGTCCACTCGTCGACCTTGCCCGACGTGCCCATGACCTTGCTGACCAACTCGGCTGTCTGGCGTTGTATCATTTCTCTCTGCATCGCCTCTCGTTGCTGCATTGGGTTCATGGTATAACCCTCTGACGGAGGTGCCGTTTTTGCTGACAGGAGCCTTTCAAAGTCTTCGGCTTGGGGGTACGGGTTTGCAAGCAAGCCATCCCGACGGATGAGCATGGAAGGGACCCGCACGTTGAGCTATAATGGCGTGGTTAGCTCCGGCGGACACGCCGCCTTGGCTCTTGGTTACTTGGGCGTAAGGAGTCGTACCTGAGTCAACATATCTGCATATCTGACTCCGAGCTGGGAGCTGACATACTCGAGGCGACCCTGGACCCAAATACGCTGCGTGTCTGTGATGTAATCTTGGCCATGTATGCAGGCCAGTGGCCAGGTCATGAATAGCCCCCCCAATCCTTTCTGAGCATCCTCCTCGCCGCATCCAAAGGACGACAGACCGGCTCGTTCGAGCAGGTCTTTCCGTTTCGAGAACCAGCCCAGCTGATACGGGACCGATGCAATGATGTCCGTGATGGTATCGACGCAGGTCCGGGCAGCAGTCGCATACTCAGGCGTCGTCCGATAGTCCACTGGCGAAGAAATCCAGGCAGCGCAACGGACAATGATGGAAGCTAGGACGATGCGTGAACACCGCATCATGCTCCACACGCTGGTGACCCACAGATCCTGATAGGCATCGACTCGCCCGGGGTACACCTCGGCCTTGGTATAATCACCGTTGGGGACATTGTCCTCCCAGGCCACCGTCTTCCATTGGAAATAGGACGGAAGATTCTTGGACCAGTTTGCACATAGCAAATCATGGGCCTGGCACCGCTTGATCATGTTAATTACCTTTTCGACTTGGTCGGCGGCGCGACTAGGCGTGGTGAGAAGCTTGTTCGCCTCTGCTCGGATCTCTCCGATGATGATGTTGAGCCGTTGACACTCGGACGCGTGCTCGTCTCTGACGGTGTCAAGCATCCACCAATCAGCACCCATTACCGGAGTTTTTGACGTGGTAAGGCTGTGTATGATCTGTCAAGGTCGAGATACATTAGTTGCTGCCAAGGGGAACCAAAGGGGCCCAGCAGGGTTTCGGTGGACGGACCATCTGAGTACGAACGGCAATGAACATGGCCAAGCCAACTTTGGTGCGCAGTTGCTTGCGACCCCGGGCCTTGGCCAGCTGGATAGCACCTTCGATGTGCGAGCCCCAGGCCAGCATACCCAGCTGCCTTGCCGTGATGTTTTCAAACAGGCCCAGCAGCAACACAGACGCCAAGGTGGCATCCTGCTTTGCCACATCCGGATCCCGAAGGGCAGCAAATGTGGCGGACAGGGCCTTTGTGTATGTCCCTAGAGCCTCCTTCTCGAAGTCATTTCCGGTGCCGACGCGATTGTTGAGAGAAGCCAAGGCGCAGGCGTCGAAGGCGTACTTGAAATGTAGAGGGATATGCTCCATCTTCATGAGAGGGATGAGAAACTCCATGAAGCCTCTGGCGTTTCCCTGGTTCGGAACGAGGACGAAATTGGAGACGAAGTGACAGGCCGCCTGGTCCTCGATGGGAATTTGCGGCGTGGATGGGATGAGGTACATGTCGGTCGAGGAAGCCGGCGATGTTGATGAGCCGGAAATTTCGCCCGACTCTACCTCTCTGCCGTACTTTTGGGCGAGGGCCTTCTTATTGGCTTTCCTCGCTCTCCTCTCAGTGGCTTGAGTCTCGTTACGGAACACCAGATCAAACTCGTCCTTGTATCCTGGACATATCCGTCGGCTCTTGGCGCACTGGTTGCAAGTAGGCTTTGTCTCGTCGCACTGAAACCATTGATGTGAGCGCGACTTTCAATAAGAGCGGCCAGGGCCTTCAATGGGATGGCCTAACTGAACTTCTGCCGTACCTTGATCCTGCGCGTCCTACACATCTGGCAGCCCCGGGAGGGCTTGCCGCAATAGACCATGGCGAGCGTGCAAAGGGGCAGAAGCGGACTGCCGACTGCACGAGATGGACGGGCTCAAATGTGGGGGTGTTATGCTTGTATCTTCACGAAGTATCGCGTAAGACGATAGGCCGACAACTTGCCAGGTGCCCGCCACAGACAGCCTGGCCGACGCTAGGCTTTGCGGAACAGCGGAAGAATGGTGGTCAAATGGAGGACGACGATGGGATAGGGTAAGAGTCGACTGGCGCATCCAGGCCGTAAAACGGGGAGGGAGAGTCGAGCGGTGGGAGGCTCCAAGCGCCCGCCTGCGGTAACCGAAAGAGAAAGGGGGGGTGGCGGGATATGGCGATGATGGCACAGCTCGCGGTCGCACAAAGGACGGCTGGGCTTGGGCAACGGCTCACGGGTGCAACGGCGCAAGGCGAGGCGTTGACGATCGGGTACTCGTAGGTCGGTACCTTCGTCACGCGGCGGAATTCAATCGGCTGGCGAGAGGCGAGCGGAGGGACGTTGCAGTTGCACTCGACAGGCGGGCAACCTGCCCAGCTGGCACGGAACGGGACGAGGCGGTGATTATCACTGCCAGATGCCTTGCATGGCATACACCTACACCGGCAGAGGCACCTGCAGCGCGCTGCCGACGTCGAATCGAGGCCCCTGGCCCTAGCGGCTGCATGAACGGGCTGGAAGCGGGTTGACGGAGCTGGCGGCGCGGAGGCTCGCGAGGTGAGTCGGTGTCAGAGACGGAGGCAGACGGCGAGGCGGTGGTGGGTTGGGTGTGGCATGTTATTATTGTATGCAGGCCGTGGAGGCTTTTGGATGGGATGCAACGGGATCGAGCTTGCAGGAACGGAGTCGGAGTGACAGCGGCGGGACGCTGCGTCCGCCCGTGTAAGTACGGCAGGGCCCCTCAAGGTACGGGCACCGCCCTTGTCGAGTCGAGGTGCCGGTGGCGGTTCAGACATCTATCTGTCTGCCTGCAGGCAAGGTACCGTTGCAACCGTCGAGGACAGAGTACTCGTACGCGGAGACACGCACCGCCGTGCTCCGTCGACGCGCAAGCTGATCGGTATTCTTGCGTACCTGTCGGGACAGCCAAGGTACCGGTCGCCAAGGAACGAGGGTGGTTTAGGTGTTTAGCGTGGCCGGATGGATGAAGGGACGGACTGACGGCCGCGGGGATCCGATCTACGGGCGCTGTCGACAGGCCATGCATGACCTAGAGGTACCTGCTTCAGGCACCCGAGTGGGCTGGGTGAGTTCGTTGTGGGGCGGCACACGGCAGCGGATACAGGGACAGGTAGGTACGGGGTAGTCACAGTGCTGCCTCCATCCACTCCACTGCTCGCCCCTCAGGCCACGCGCATGCGCCTGTACGGGGACAAGCGCCAGTATGGCGGGGATGGGCTCGCTCGAGCAATCCATACCTAGCTGTGCGCTCTGATCAGGCGCAGCCGGAACCAGGCCAGGACAGAACCTTGGGGGCACGAGACATTGGTCAGCGCTGAGGCCACATCCGTCACGCCCGCTGGGGACGCCCACTGGCCCAGCAGACGGTGGCCCCGCTGGAGGCGCTGCTAGTGCTCCTCAGGTTTGGTCAGGGGATGGCTGCCCGCAGTTACAGATGGGGTCGACTGCGGCGCCCGCCCGCCAGGGGATAGACGGGAGGCTCCCGAAGTCTCTTCTGCGCCGTACGGAGTGCGTTACTTGGTCGTGGTGGTGCCCGGCCGCCGGCGCTGGCTCAGCTCAAGAACCCCGGCGCGCGATCTGGGAGGCTCCACCGACAGACGCAGCGTGCATGCTGAGGTACCTAGGTAGGTAAGGTATTTAGGTCGTTGCCGGATGAGCAGCTGCAGCTAGGTACGGAGTATTACTCGTAGTCGCACCCTGGACGAGGTGTACTCGTTGCTAACCTTGCCTGGCCTTGCATTTGCCGTTCCATCATGTACGAGTACGAGTATATATCTATTGGGTACCTAGATAGGTCGTGCGGAGTACTCCGTACGGACTACAGGGACCTCGTCGCACCCGGTTGGGTTACCTACCATCCTCCTTACCTACCTACCTAGGTGGGTAAGGTAGTGGGTAGGTAATTAATCGGCCAAGTCCTCGTGGTTTGCTCGCCGTCCCTACTCGTATCACCCGCAGCGGGGTCTTTGCCTCTTGGCCCGGGCCCGAGGCTGATGGGGTCGAGCGTTGAGCGTTGAGCATTGAGCATTGAGCAGCGGAGCAATATTGGCCTCCCAGGCTGGCTTGGACGATGGACTACCGATGGAAGAATAGCCAGCAAACAAAGCCATGCGTTGATCCGCTGCGATCGTCTGCTGCTCGCCGGTCCCCTGGAGCAGATCGCCAGCAACGTGCTGCTCTGTGGATGCTTCGAGGCCGGCGCCCGCACATCCGGACTCGGTCGGCAGACTCACAACCCTGAAAGAGCCTGCTCGTAGACATCCCCATCCCGCCGCCTTCGCAGCTTCGTCTGTCGGACCAGGCAGGGCCTGTGGAACAGCCTGTCGAAGGCTAATAATACTCCGCCGTGGCCAAACGTTGGTACCGACTCTTCGGATATCTCTTGCACCCCTGCCGCAGTGCTCGTCCCCGTTGGGGCAAGGCCGCCTTGTCGTATGCCGCATCCATGAGGACGATCACACACCCGCCCTCCAACACATGCAACGTCCAAAATCAGGCTGCTGTCGGTCGATGCCCCAACTGCCGAGGCCGGGCCTGGGTCTTACTCGTAGTTACAGTAAGGTAGTTGACTTACTCCATACGAAGGGTGCCCGCCGCCAGGGCTGCTCCGTGCAGGCCGTCGACATGAATCGTCGTCAACCACCCCATGCAACCCTCTCGCTTCACCATCCCCTGCTTCGCCATGACAGCCGCCATCTGTCCGCTGCCAAGCTGTTTTCCCGCCTCCTCCAAAGGAGCCACCGCCCACAGGGTACGGGTATCCGTACACATCCAGCCGTATCGTACCTAATTAGCCCATCGACGCGGGGCCTCCTTGCCTCTCCCCCGGCCCCTCATCCGAGGCTCCCAAGAAACTCTTCCCGGAAGCCTGCCTCGAAAGTGAGGCTTGATTTGATCCGAGCAAGCAAATCAGCAAACAGCACAAGCATGATCCATGATGCCCTATGCAGGCACCTCCCCTGCATGCTCGTACGAGTACTCGTACGGAGGAGGGCCAACATGCCAGCCTGCCTGCTAAACAACGTCACTCGGTGCGGGAAGGATCGTGAGGACGCGCGCGAGGGCCCAAGACGTTGCGAGACAGCGCCACCGCCAAACTGCTGCAAACCGGAGCCAAAAGGAGCATCGGGGCCAGCACACTCCGGCGTCGACGCCAGGGTTGCGCCCACAAGTTCGTACACAAGGCGCTGGGCTGCCGTTTCATGCGTCCCTCGTACCCTTCCGGGCCGGCGGGCGACGACGGGCGGATCGCCCGTCTCCCGTTAGTCGACCAACATCCGCAGGATATTAATCGTTCATGCGCTGCTCGCCCGGGTCGACGGCGATGTACGACTAGGTACTCGTAACTGCCCCATGAGGTGCGGTTTAGGCAAGTAGGAGTATAGCCATGCCATGGAATGCCTCGGTCCCCCGAGCACCTCGCGGATTGTGACACCAACAAGGCCCCATGTACTCGTAGCTTCGTCCGGCTGCCTCCCTTCCAGCTCCCCATGTCCCCTCCCACTCGCTACCTTGGCTGTCTCAGTGGCTGCATCTGCCGGACCCGCTCCTCGGCTCACTATTCCATCATGGCCCCAACGAGCTTCAGACACGGCGAGGCGGTCGTGGCGGCGCGGGGTTTCGTGTCTACCTTACCGAACAGTGGATCAGTGGGTGACTTACACGCCATGGACTTTTTGATGGCTCAAGATCTGCCGACGGACGGAGTATCTTGTAAGCACCTCCGCTTGCCTTGGCCCCCGATGTTCTTGCTCGGGTTGCAGGATGATACCCTACTTGCTCGATAACGTAGCCTCGCGTCTCTACGACATCCACGCAGGCGTGATCGGACCCAAGCCCAGCCAAGCCCAGTCATTCTGGGCCGGCTTTGCCCAGTAACTTACTTTGCAGATCGGCCACGGTGCGAGCCGCTGGTGCCATGGCCAGATCAAGGCTGGTTGACTGGTTGGCTGGCTGGGCTGGCTTGGCTGGCTACCCCGAACTCGTAGATCCTGCCCAAGAGCACCAACATCATCATCCGTCATCTGTGGCTCCGCCGTCCCTCGCCCCATGCGCACACGCGTACGCTTTGACGTGCGGTGGGCTGTCCGTCATTCAATACTTCGTCCAGTCCCTCCCCTGCTTCGTCTGCTTGCCTCCGCTGCGTAACGTCTATGAACATGGCCGTCCCCGGCTCTCCCCTGCCCCGGGTGGCGGGCGGCCCACTCTCCGTCCCTCCAAGTCACGATTCTCGTCTGGGTCTGGGCAGTCCCGACAGCTGTCGTGCGGAGTACTCTGAGAGGTCCGTCCCACAGGGACAGCGTCACGGTCCGTCGGCCTGACTTGCTCACCGTCCACCGGCGTCGCGCCTCGCAATGACTCGGGAGCTTCTCTCGAGAGGCCCCCGTGCAGCCACTCTAAGTCAGACTGCAAACCTGGGTAGTACAGGCAAGACCACGAGCGGAAGGAGGACAGCCCGCCAGCGGTGCCTCGGCTCCTTGCCGACGCACTGCTGCATCCCGTGCATCTGCCAGCCTCAACACGTTTCGCCCACCAACCACCTGCCTGCCTAGGTACGGAGGAGGAACGAGCATTAGGTCGGCTCGCGGATGAAAAACATACCCAGAGCTGGCCGCCTGGCCCTGCATCGCCACCGCCCTGGCTCGACTTGGCTGCTGGACCAGCATCCGCGTACTCCGTACACCCTAGCCCAAACAACCGCAAGGTGGCCAGGGTCGAATCAAGTCATTTAGAGTTTCCGGGGCCGGGGGCCCTTCGTGTGTCGTCGGCATCGCGTCTTGGACGACGACGCAATTCCTCCGGCGCGGCCGCTCCATTTTGTGACCCGATTTGGGACAGCGGCTGTCATACTGGGACTCCATCAGTCGACCCTCCCCAACCGATCTGATCCGTCTTCCCCGGCCGTGCTCACCTGCATGATGCCACATTCAATTTTCTCGCTGCGTCTTCAGCTCTTTGCTCCCTGCCGAGCTTCAGCAGCCGGCAGCCTGTGGCACGTTGCCGAGGTTAGGAGCATCGCTGCTCCAACGGCACCTCACCTCACCTCCCTGGAGTATGGAGTACGATAGGCGTCAACCACTCGTAGCCAAACATCCAAACAAGCGGCCAACCCAAAGAGTATGCGTGCAGTCTCCGTCGAACTGGCATCCGTTTCCTCCTCAATGCTCCCGGTCCCACTCTCCTTCACAGCCAGGACCCTTCTCCGCCTGAAAGTGCTTCTGGGACCCTGGCATCGCGTCGTGCGCTCTACGAGTGCGGAGTACATGGCGCCCCGTCACGAGTCATCACACGCACACAAACTGTCGACTTGGCCTGTGTTCATTCCTGCGGTAGACATTCCGTATGGATACTCGTGCTTGTTCGTGCTGCCAGCCCGTTCTTCAGCAACGTCCTGCTGCAGCGCCCCGTGAATCGAGGCCTGACCTACGACTTATCCCTGCACTCTCCCAACCAAGTCTTCAGCGACGTAGCGCCAGTCCAGCCACTCTTACGAGTACGCAGTATGTGGTCCGCCAGTGTACCATCGCTAGCCATCATGCCGTCCTCGCTCTATTGACGATTCGAGACTTCTGCCATGAATATCCTACATGGTACTCCAATGCTCCAGTGATCCTTCATCTTTCGCCGCCACCTCATTATAGGGCCGTACGGACGAGGCGAGGTCCGCCGCGACACAACGGTTGGGGGAGAGAGTATCGTGACCTCGAAAGTGTCGCGGGTATCAGCGTTTCACACTACACGTGTCAAGCTCCTTGTCGTGGCTGCCATCTGAAATGTCCCTGTGGCACCATCGCCGCAGGCGCTATTAGCCCTCAAACAAGTTCGACACCCCTTCGAGAGCATCGGGTGTGGCCCTGCGAGCGCCAACCATGCCGCCTCCGCGCGTCGCTCCCGGATCCGATGGTGACGGGTCATTCATGAACCCCTGGGCCATCTTGCTCCGTGCCTGCCGTTTCCCTCGAGACGAGTTTCCAAACCCTGCGCTCTTGGCGAGCTTCCCCATTTCCGACACGCTCACGCCCTTCAAGTCCTTCAGCAATTCCAGGACGATGGCCCTCTGCTGCCGAGTATGCGCGCCCGGTTTCGACATGTACTCGGTAAGCCGGTCTAGCTCTGCTGCATTGACGTTCGGCAACGACAGGAGCACGTTGCGAGGCGTCGCCGTCAGCGGGCCGTAATGCACCACGATGGCTGCAATCAGCGACGCTAGCTCCTTTTGCACCTCGACAAAGTACGGCTCGTGAAACGACGTCACACAAGCCTTCAGCACGTCCGAGGAAATGTATTCCCGGATCAGAGAGGCGAGCTGCGGCGACACGGGCGACGTGTTCACCGACGCGCCGCCCCCCCGCGTGTTTTGAGCGCCCTGGCTCGGGCGCGGCTGCCCTTGCCCCTGTTCAACGACGTGAAACTCGGGTACGAGGGAGACGAAGAGCCGCAGCGTCATGCCACAGCATCGTGTGTCCCGCATCCGGATGCCGTGTGTGCAGAAGACGAGCAAGGGTTCCACAATCTCTTGACGCGACAGGCAGAACCTCCGTAAAGAAGGAAAGATTGGTTCGTTGCCCTGCTCGGCGCCGTCTTTCTGAGCTCGAGACCGCAGCGTCGATGGATCTAAAAGTCGCGTCAGCCATCACTTCTCACCAAAGCTGCCCGGACAACGTACTTGACTTGGTAGGGTCGAGAAAGTCTGCAACCATCATTACTGCGGTGTAAGTGACCTGGCGCAGGATACTCTCGGCCTTCATCTCCTCCTTCAGACCGGCTTCGCCATCCGCCGCCGTGCCCTGCTGCTGTTCCATCTTCTCCCATTCGCCGTTTATCTTGGCATCCATTTGTCGGAAGCAAGAGGCGATGAGCGGCGGCAGGAACTGCTCCCGGTAGTCCACCGGGCAGTCATCTACCAGGTACCTTACAAGGTTCAGGAGATTGCTTTGCTGGTGCGTAGACAACCAAATCGAGTCGGTAAATAGGGCGTTGGACAGTGGCTCGGAGAGCCCTTCAAAGCCGTAAAACTGCAGGTCTAGTCTGCTCATGCAGTAGATGATGGCGTAGGCGGTCTCCCTAACGAAGCGCACGGAACCTCGGATCGTCGATGCTAGGCCCTCGATGGTGTTTTTCTTATCCATCACGCGGGCATAAAAGTCGTCTTTGCTCCCCTCCGAGATGCCTGCCTGCCAAAAGCGGTCGCTGAGGATTCTGCTCACAGCGGGACGCATCTCTTGCGGCAGCCCAGCCCAGTTTTCCGGGTTGTGTGAAGCATGAGCATATCTAGACTTCAGTTAGCCTTGCATCGTCTACCTTCCTTGGGAAAGCGCATCGCGCACCTCAGATATTCCAACACATCAGCGAGGATGTTTGAAAAACCTGCCTGCCACAGAGCATAAGACGCATGAAATGCCGGCGAAGCCTTATCCAGCCGCTCGACGGAGAAAGCGAGGAAGGACTTGGTGGATCGTAGGGGTAGAAGCTACGTCAGATGTTAGCTGTCTGTGATTGATTTTTTTTTGGGGGGGG